>JAAMPD010001642.1:0-21888 GCA_025266255.1 Trissolcus basalis | reverse complement strand
AAAAAAAAAAAAAANAAAAAAAAAAAAAAAGCAGAATGTGAAAAATAAGAAAAACAGAATTTTTATATAGAAATAGAATGTAATACCAAAAATCTTTTTACACTGTTTACACCGTCACAAGATTGTCAACAATTTTAATTTTTTATTACTGCAAAATATCAAATACCTCTTTGCATGTTTTATTTATAATTGAATTTCAGTGATGTGATTTGTTAATTTTGTATTTATTTTGCAGGGTCATTCAAGTTTCATAACCCATCTGGACTGGTCGGTCGATGGACAATTTATTCGTAGTAACAGTGGAGACTATGCAGTATTATACTGTAAGAATTTAATACCAACTATTCATTTTTGTAATTTTCAGATATTTTTTATTAGTTGATTTGTTATTTGAAAATAAGATTCGTTGTCAATCAAATTAAGGCATGTAAAATTAATGAAATTTGAATTTCAGGGAACCCAAGTGTTTGCAGGCAAATACCACAATCGTCAACGTTGCGCGACGTCGATTGGGCCACACATACTTGCGTTATCACATTTGAAACAATTGGAATTTGGCCTGACGGCGCTGACGGGACTGATATCAACAGTTGCTCCAGGAGCAGCGATGGTAAACTATTAGCAACTGCCGATGACGTCGGAAAAGTCAAACTTTTTACCTATCCTGCTTGCCAACCAAAGGTAGGAAAAGCAGGGATCTACTTCATTTCAGTCCTCTAACTTTAAGATCCAAATAGTCAATTTTCATAATTGTTAAAATTCAGAATTCATAAAAAGTTATTATAATAAATGAGTTTTTACATATATTTTGTATTTTGTTCAATGATCGTTGTGTAACAAGCGGCAATAATCTGACGCGTGTAATTTTTTGTTTCAGTCCTTGTTCCACAGTTGTGGAGGTCATTCGAGTCACGTTACCAGCGTATCTTTCTTACACGATAACACGCGATTAATCTCAACTGGAGGCAACGACACGAGTGTACTTCAATGGATCGTCAATTAAATTGCAACTCCAACAAACGGAAGACTTTACTCTTGTTCGTCTTGTATCAGGGCGAAGTTTCAAGTTGATCGTATGAAAAGTTACTATTCAAGATTACAATGACAGAACTTGAATTTGAATCAATTAGGATAATTGAATTGTACATTTCAGTTGATTTGAAAATACTCTTCAGCTTTGTACTAAAGTATAACTTGTCAATTCGTCAAGTTTCCAAATTGTCAAGTTACTCCGAGAGTTTGTTAAATTTTTTGTAAAACTTGAACTAAAAATTACCTATTAAAAACTTCCGTAATCGATGTGTTACGAAAAATCACCTCGAATTTGTACAGAAACTGTATAGCAATTAAATATTCCAATTCCGTTCCATTGTGTTGCCGTCCAGAATAAAAATTATTGCAAATGAGAACTTTGCAATGAAAAATAAAAATAAATGTGACGAGACATTCCTATTACGAAAAGATGTTCAGGAACATCCCGAGATTTTCGAAGAATCTTCGTGATTCTAAAAGATCAAACAAGATTTGACACTTGTATGACAAAATAATTTTCCCGTACTTACTTCAATTGTATATGACTAATGTTAGAATGTCTTTTGCTTTTTCGTTCGAGTGTCAAATGTTGTGTGCTTTCATTTTGTATTACAATTGAATGAAAAATCCTGTTTCTTTTCTACTTAGAGTAATCAATGTAGCGGACAAAATACACATTAAGTCTACACGCATCTTGTTGATGGTCTTATCGTTATTTATTCTCTTTGTTCGTGAATGCGAAACTTATTACCAAAGTCCAAATTGAAGATACAAGTATTGACTTAACTCTTCTTTTAGTGCAAACTTTGTCACGTTAATGTTAATTAATGTTAATAACTTAGGCGCGATGACGAATGTTTCAGCACATAATGAGAAATTTATTTTTGTTTATGTTCAATTGATTGTTACACCCAATCAGAAAAGTCAGAAATTGAAAGAAAAAAGCTGAATGAAAACATTTACTTTTTCCATTAGTCGTCACTTTTAAACATTATAACAAGCGTCTGTCCCAGTTCCCTCTTGTATTTAAAACTTCATCGATATCATAAAGAAATATTTATTGTGTAAGTGTGTAATATAAACTATACATAAACCGTTGGGGAACGACGACGTCAAGTATTTTGTTTATTGTTCTGTAAAATAAAAAAAATCAACGTCTAGAACGTACTTTTTATAAGGAGTTTTTAAATCGAAATAAAATCGATCCGTAAAGTATGTCGACGGCTTTTTTCATTTCGTTTCGTCAAAACCGTGGCACTCGCAAGATATATTTCATTGTTACGCAACAAACGTCAATCCGCCGTATGGATTTTGATGTGCGGCTCACGTACGGAGAAGAAAGTTTGGCTTTCGTGTTGTGATTGCGATTATTCCCGCGTGGGAATGCAACTTGTGCCTTGCTCTTTGTTTATTATCATCGCGCGAATAATAACCATGACCTTCTGTCAATATTATTTCAATTGATTTCATTGAAATTTTTTTTTCAATATTCTTTGCTTATCTTTGGCTTTCGTTTATCTCATTCAAACTAGTCAAATGTTTAATCCGGCAAAACGTTCAGCCAAGGCACTTGTACGTTATTTTTTATAGAATGAAATGTTGAAAAATATTTCACATCTCAAGCAGTTAAACTTTTTACTTTGGGAATTGAAAACAACAAAAGGTCTTAACCGAGCACATAAAAATGAGCAGTTTCCGAATTGAATTTCCGGTGAAAAGAGTACAAAACGCAACTCGAAAGTTTTGTATTGTTGTGAATGAAATTGCACCGACGACCGAAGAAAGTGAAAATTGAAATCGAATCCTGCTCGAGTTACGTCAAAAAATTACGACACGTCCAAGGTAAGTCTCGTACAGCAGGATTCTGAAGTTCCCCTTGAGGAGAGCTCCCTTGCAAAGTGCAATATTTCATGGACGTGTTTCGACCGACGAGATGATGTGTCTCGCAAATGAGTGGTAATTTCGCTCGGTTTCTCAGACTGGCGAAGAAGAAGAAAAAAAAAGATGTTTTGCAACGCTGAAAAAGGGACGGCCCGGCGAGGGGGGCAATGATGAAATTCAGTCGTATTTAATTTAGCCCCGTTGCTCACGCGTTGTTTAAGACCACGCAAGGCTCGTAAAATAATCAACGACTCGCCCATTATTCCAACCAGAGCGTGAATTTTTGAGCGAAAGTCACGTGTTGAAAACGGAAAGTTCGTAATTGTAGGCGTGTTGTCAAGCCGATTATTTTTCATCATTCAATTTGCTTTTAATTGCATAACTATACAACAAACAAATTAACTTTTCCTTTTAATTAATTCTGCTTCTTTTTTTTCCAAATATTTGTGAAACGTTTTTCAGTTTCGCAAAATAACGAATGTTCAAACAAGTAATATATAAATGTATAAATGAATTAATTTGTTTAAAAAGGGCACAAGCCCATTTTTGATTTTTCATTATTTTTCTGTTTTCGATAATTCAGACTTGTTGAATTATTTTAATTACATAATTTGATGAAACTATTTATCATGTAGTTCTCAAAAATCACTTATATTGCGAAAAATATTAGATATATTTCAGAAAAATAAAAACATTTAAAAATATAACAAACATGATTAGCCTTTTACGATTATTTAGACAAAAGAAAAATCCGATTGCATAAAAGTCATGTTCAAGTCTGTACTTTCTAAGATAAAATGTACATCCACTAATTGAGAGTGTTTTCGATTAAATAATTTGACGAAAAAACATTGTGCTTGAAAAACGTCAAGCACAAGTCCATGATATTTGTTTGTTATTTCTTTGGATGTAGTAAAAAATAACTTCTCTTAAATATATTATTTTAAATGAGAGTCCTAATAGTCTTCAATTCATGATGATAGGAAGCATAATTTTACATTTAATTGATTGTTTTTAATTAAAAATCCCTTTTTTGGACTTGTGCCTTTTAAAAAAAATCAATTCAAATGTATATAAATGTATAATTATAAATATATATATATATAAAAAGGTGAAAAAAATGATAGTAGAAGATTAAGAGGAAATATATACACTTGGATACCGATATTGATAAAATTAATATTCAAAGTTACAAAACATGTGACTATTTTGCGAAATTGCATGTCACATTTAAAAAAAAAGTTTGGTTTATAGTTGAAAGGGTGATTCGAATTGCATTGTAGGATCGCGGGTCGGATTTGCTGGCCTGTCCGCGGGGATTTGTCGACATTGATATCTGGCGGCGCGTTTCTCGTCGTTCATTCATAGGAACTTGCGACACGTTACACACGGCCGATTACATAAACCGCGCGGGGGGTAAGTGTGCATTCTTGTCGCGTTGCACTTTCCCTGGTACGATTTGGTTCGCAGTTGTGCGTTACGCGAGCGGGCGCCCATTATGCTCGTGATTCGTCTGCGATGCTATCGCCCGATCGGACGCCAAGTTGGATAATGCCGTTGCACAACAACGTTTTCAGGCACTAGGTGCAGTGCGCACTTTTCAACAAAATTGTAGGAAATGTCGCGGCCATCGGCTCTGATGGCCATCCGCAAATCGGCCAGCTTATGTAAGCCTTTCAATTCGCGTTGCAAAATTTATTACTATTTTTATCATTGCAATTTTCAACCATCCTTGTTTTTACAAAATCAACACAACAAATTTTCAAACTTTTTTCTTCGTTCCCTCTCAAATTTGAACAATTGTAATTTTTTTAACCAATTTGAACTGTTTTACTTTTTATAGTTTAAGATATATGAAACATATATAATATATGAAAAATTAAGTTCTTTGTACTCAGTGAAATGTGAAAAAAAGAGTTTGAAAAAAAAAGAAGTTTAAAAATGTAAAATGAAATTTTTTATATGATGAAGTTAGGTAGAAACTTTTGACTTGTCAGAACAATGATGATTAGAATAAAAAACTGGAATAGACTACTTATTTGAATCAGTGGACATACCAGGACTGATTTGTATCGATTTTGACGTATTAGCAGAGGCAGATTGATTTGACATATCTCGATCGACGTATTGGAGTCGACATATCTTGATCCGGCGTACGTGTATTATTCCCGCAATTTGTTTGCTCGCTGATACCAGTCAGTTCAAAAGTCGTCGTGATATTTTAATTCAAATATATATTTCGTCAAAACATAAGTACTCATCGTGCTAATTTCTCTCCTCTGATACGAACCATAACGCGCCAAAGATTACTACACATCCAAGATTGCTTTTAACATTAAAAAAAAACAATTTCCTCAAATCAATTACAGAAAATAATAACAACGACATTGCAGAAACTCCAAATTGTGAAACGTTTCATCAAGATGAAAATGAAAATAAAATGTCTCACATTTGTTCATTCTCTTTCAAGCTTACAATTTGATTAATCTCAAAAATTAATATTGCATAAAGTGAACGGACAAATTAAATTGTTTGAATTTCAGTAGAAATTTCTGTACTCTTAATTAAACAATTAGTTATGAAAAATTGTGAACAAACGCGATTGTGAAATTGTGAAACTGAAAAGAAAAAATACAAGATGAAAATGAAACGAAAAAGAAAAATAAAGTTTTCAATTTTTCACTTTCATAATTTCTCGAAAGTCGCTCTCGGGGCCTGCAGTTTCTTGATTTCTAATTCCATTCTCATCCTCTATTCAAGTGTTCGTTCGCACTTTAGCCTCCCGCCAATTCGAGCCAATTATTTTGATTTGAATTTGAACGTGCACGTTTATCTCAAAATCTCAACGTTGTTTGCTCAAAGCTCGAGCCGAGCCGAAGCACTGCTTAGCGTTTAGCGTCCAACTGTTTACTTATCCTGGCCGAGAGCTCAAAGTTAGAACAAGAATATCATCGCTTTATTTTGCTTTCCAACTTTGCCGAGATCACCATCTTTTCTCATGCAACTTGCGTGCATGACTCGCCGGGCTAATTGCCGAAGATGACTGGCTGATTGGCAAAACGAATTCACGTTTTGCGGAATCATATTTCCGCTGTTCAACAAAAAAAAAGCTGACTTCAAATATGCATACAATTCATTTTTTTTTCTTTCAAATTAAAAAGTTCAATAAACAAGGGAAAAACAAAACACTCAAATGTCATTAAAAAAAAACTCCAAAAGTCACTAGGAAAGTATTTATTCAATTAAAAAAAATTCTCTAGACAAACCCTAAAATTTATTAGAAAAGTGATATGAGAGTGAAAAAATTCTGAAAAGGTTACTATGCGTTAGGAAAAAGTTACCAAGAGTTACTAGATGATAAAAAAAAAATATTCCACCGGGAACGAAATGTTTGATATTTATTAGTCTGTTGCAGGCAGACAAAATTCGCGAGAAGAGCACGCGCAATTTTCGCTCTTCACGGTCGTAATAACAAATACGACCCAATTATCCCATTGCAGCATCGTTCACGGTTGTAACTTTCCAGGTGCGCGATTGGATCAATCCGTTCATCGATCATCCATGGATTTTAATTCCAAAGGAACCCATTTGGAAGATGGCGAGCAAAAAAGAAAAGATGAATCGAAAATAGATTACTAGTGTGAAAGAGCGAGAGGGTACAAAAATGATGGACGATTGTGGAAGCGGAAAAAGGAACATCAGAGAAGGGGGTAAAAATCAACAGGCAAAAAATCGAGCCTCATCCAAATCAAGGGGCAGCCGAAGAACCGGTCTTCCTCTATCGCCTCGTCCTTTTTTTTCTCCAACTTATCTCTACCCTGACCACCAAATAGAATATTTATGGAAAATAATTTGATATTTTTTGTATTCTATTTATATACCAGCTCTTTTCAACAGGTGGAGAAAATAAATATTTTCTCACATGAAAATTGATGTATTTTATACCACAATTTAAAAAAAGTATATTTTTTTTACACTTAGAAACCGATATTGTAGTGGGTACAAGCTATATTGTGCTCATTACAATATAAAATAGTAAAAAAGTTGCGAATTGCGATTACAAATTGAATAAACGGAAAAAAAATCTGTTTTTGCAAAATAATCATTCATTTTTCATTAATCATTATAAAAAAATTCAAAAACTCAAAAATAAGATTAAGATTTTCGACAAAAATTACAATTCGTTTTGTAACTTACGATACAAATAGTATAAAAGATCATACATCGTCCATATATGTATGAGTATTTTTCATATATGGACCATATATTACAAATATATTATCAATTTCCAATTATTAATAAATTATAATTTGTATCGTACCATAACTTACGATACAAACAGTAAAAATTACTATTTGTCTTATTCTCATTAAAATATTATAACAAAATTACGATCCAAGTTGTACGGTATCGGTTCCTCAGTGTTCAATTATTTGTTGTCCAAAAAACCATTGAACGAAAATTAAATATAAAATTTTCCCCCGGTGAATTTTGCAAAACAGGTTTTTAATAAGGTGGAAGAAAAATGAGAGATCTTAATCCCCATATTTGTAAAGGGAGGCGGGGAGGGGGAAACACGCGTCATCTCACCTTCCCGTTGGTTGGGAGCGTAGAAATAAACATTTCGCGTGTGCAATTTCCCTTCGTGACTGAAACTCGTTGTCGGGTGTATATATTTTTTTGCCATACAAAATGGTGGTGCCTGTCCCTGAGAGTCGAATGATACGCTTTCGATCGACGTACCTGTCCCGCTTCAACCTGCGTCTTGGATAAAACGCCACGGGGGTCGCTGATGGTTGAATTTAAATTCACGAAGGAGCGCATTTTGTCGGGGCCTCTCCACGAAGCGCAACCCCCCGCGGCAACTTAAAACAACCAGGCGAACTGCTCCTCGGGAGTACATAGATAAAAACAAAGACGATAAAGGAAACCGAATTTCGGAGCGGAACCAATGACTAAGCAGCGTCGCTCCGAGCCAACGAGAAGAAAAAGCCAACCCGGAGATGCAACAGTTTTTTCCACAGCTGAAGAGAGCAAAAGGAAGAGAGTTTTATTTTCGGTCGTTCGAATTCTGATTCATCGGGTGTAATTATAAATGAGCGGCTATTTTGTACGATTCGAGGTGACCCTGAACTTTGAACCGCGATTCCAATTATTGAGACATTTTTGTAAGACCGGAGAAGTCGTACGATTGTATGCACGCTGAATCAGCTGGAGTTCGTCATCGGATGAGTCGAACGTCAATTATACAGAGACATTTTTCATTTCACGAAACAAGTGAGAAAGAAATGGAAGTGGAAAATTACGCGATATTCACAATCAAGTGAAAAGTAGAGTAAATGAGTTTACAGAGTTGAGAAAATAACAAATTTGAGATCATTTTCTATACTTTGAACTACTTTGAACGGTTTTGGTTATTTTAGTGATTTTGTAATTTTACATATGATTGCATACTCGGTTTAGTTTATTATTTTGTTCAATGGTATAATTCAGGTGGATTCATTTTTGAATTTCCATAGAAGGTGGAACGATTTTGGTTCGTTTTTATATTAGAAATGTCATCCACATGCACCGTGTGTTTCTATAATAATTCCCGCCGGAAGGAAGCGTTACGAGGTCGCCGGAAATGACTTCCGTGTCGTTGATAATGACGGCCGGTGGTGACCCCCGAAGCTATGCATTAATTTTTCAAAAGCAACGCGATACAATTTTTACAAATTCGCTCGACGAAAAGTCCATAAAAAATTTGGTATCTCATTTAACCTTAGATAAATAAAACAAACAAAAAAAATACAAACATTGCAATTTTAGTAACTTTCTAGTAACTTCTAGCAACATTTAATTTTTTTAAATTGATTTTCTAGTAACTGTTTATTTATAAAAATTACAGCATCTGATTTATTCTTAGAAAAATGAAACAAAAAATAAAAACATTTTCATTTTAGTAACCAATTTAATTTCTAGTAACTTCTAGCAACATTTAAATTTTATAAATGGATTTTCTAGTAACTATTTATTTATCAAAAATACAGCATCTGATTTATTATTAGAAAAAATGAAACAAAAAATAAGAACATTATCATTTTAGTAACGTTCTAGTAACTTCTAGCAACTTTTAATTTTTTCAATTGATTTTCTAGTAACTTTTCATTCTTAACTAGTTTCTCGTTGTTTTTATCTTAATTATTAAGATATGGAAAGTTGAAATTTTAGTAATATTTAGTGACTTATTTTTTTCTATATTTGTTGGTAGCTTTTAATTTTTCACTATATTTTCTGATGGTTACATAAATCATCGGTGAAACGTCAAAAGTTGAAACTGTCGTTGCAAATGTCGAAAGCGGTGAAAATAAATTGAGAGTCTGAGACGAATGCAGTTGAATTGGAGTGAATTACGCACACCCTATATATAAGCGTATGTAAATTGCAAGTAAGATAACGTGGGTGTTCGTTAAATGTTACTATCCGCCATCTACAATGAGCTTATTTATTTCAATTGGGGAGCCCGTATTTCGGCAACATGTTGCTGAACGGTGCGGCGAGAGCGGGAGAGAAAAGAACAATCGGTACAGGGTGCGGAGTGCTTTTTAAACGCCCGGGACACGCTCGAGATCAGCCGACTGTCAAATGCGGGCGTGCTCAGTACTACGCATTTATGGGAAATCGGGAAACGAGTTCACGCTGGACACGTGACCGCGATGATTATCAACTTTTTAATGGCCCTTTTGTCCGCCTTCATTGAGCCATTTGGCCGGCACTCGAGCGTGCGAGCGTTAATTGTCCCAAATTTGTTGTAAATTTGGTTTCATATCCCCGTAAATGCGTAATAACGTAATCCTACAGTGTTTACTGTTTTTTTCGTCTTTATTTTTCTTTGGATTTCAAAATTTTTGGTTCTATTAATGATGTTTTGTATTAAAAACAAATAAAGTTAAAATGTTTTGAGAGGAGAATGTAAAACAAACTGGCTCGTCAAAAAAAAAAAAAAAAAAACATTAACTTGTGAATTGGCCGCAGATCCAAGTTCAGGTCATCATTTTTTTCAATAGGGGAAGGGTAACGTCGGTATCTGAAAAATAAGACAATTTTTGTTCAATAATAATTCCAAATTATTATAATTATTCCAAACAGTGTCATTGATCAATATAATTCAATTTAACCCATTGCCGTTAATACCTCTAGCGCCCTCTGCATAACCTCAAAGTGTGAAAGCCAATAGAAAATACGTATTCCTATAGTCATTTCACTCTAATCGAAGGACAGAGAATATTTTGCCTACTTCCATTGGTCCACACACACATGTAGCAAACTGTCATTTTTATAGGATTTTTTGGCGTACCACCGTCAATGGGTTAATATAATAACTTCGTATAATTTTTAGAAAAATATAATTTTTGATTGATTACTAGTAATTTTCTAGTAACTTTTAGTAAAGTTCCAGTGGTTTTTAAAATAAGCTTCGAATTTCACGTTTACACACACGTTAATCCCCCACCAAAACGATATCACGTTGGACACTCATATGAATTTCTCACCGCCATGTTGCAAAAATATTGAGAGCATGCGCCGTGGATTGGCGCGAATTACAAAATGTTGAAAATCAAAAAATGACCAAATTTATTTTAAAATTCTGAATATCTTGCCAATTTTGAAAATTATTTCATTATTTCCAAAAAATTTGAAAATTTAAAAAGAAAATACGAGTAAAATTTTCACAACTTTCTATATAACAATTTTTTATTTCATAAATTATTATTGTCAATGTTTTCACATTTGTCATACTATTTCTAATTACTTTTTAGTACTTTCTAGTGACATTCCACTAAGTGTAGCGATCTTCCAACAATTTCAAGATTTTTTTCTCTTTCCTCTTGGAATTTTCTCATCATCCATTAAGTGTTAAGTTGATCCCTAAAACAAAGATGGGCGCTGTGAAAAAAGAAAAACGTTTATCCTTTTTCCAGCAACACTAAATAATCGCGCAGGACAAATATGGCAGGACCACATTTCGCACTGCCATCTTCAGCATTACTTAAGGAAGGACAACAAAAGCAAGTGACCCATTCGGCTCAACCATTTCACGTTTGAGACCAACATTTACGTGCAAACAATGAAATTGGAAAACGTCACTGATGACGTCAATGACGACGACTCTCGTGACGTCAGCGGTGACTTTTCACGCAGAGTCTCTGCAGGCCGGCTGAAATAGCAAACGAAAAGAAAAGGACTGCGGAGTTAATAACAAGCCAGAGGTTGAAACAGGTTGGAAATATTTTAAGAGACTGAAATTTGACGGCGCGCAAGAGCAGTTTCGGTAGCTAAGCACGGGTCTCGTTCGAAAATGTCTCGTGTAACGAAAGGACTACGAAAAAAGAAGCGAGACAAAGGGGGGAGGTGCTCGAAAAAAAAGAGGAGAAGGGGGCTGACTGCCAAGAAGTAAGAGTCGTCAGACGGGTTTCGTAGCCTCCGGGGGTCATCCTCGGTCTCCTCCTTTTGGTCAAACATCTCCTCTTGCTCGTTTGCCCCTTTTTATCTTGGTATCCTCGTCCGGACCAAAGTCGCTCTTTGTCTTGCTTCACACCATCGTGAATTAACGTGCAAGGACGTTGTCCCAGGACCAGCATCTTCAATTTTGTAACATTATCTTATATTATTAACTCCCAAATTTTTATATTCCAACAATCTTCTTTCCTTCTCAAAATATCATTTTTTTTTTCAGGCGAACTACTGTATCCATCATCCATTTTCTGTTCCACCAAGCAAACTTTATAAAAGTGAAAATTCACAAAAAAAACGTCCTAGACCTATCGGCGACCTTGAACCGTTCCAAAAACTGCGGATGTTTACCAATTTTGTAGATCGGCCGAATTCGGATCAATGCCGTAGTTTTTCCACGGGAATCTTTTCATGGAACTCGAAACATCTGTAAGAGAAAAAAAAGAAGAATAAAATAAAATGAAAAGCATTAAGAAATGATGGCATAAAAAATTGTGAGAGTCTTGTAGTTTTGTACCTTTTTTAGTTCTGTAGTTTTGTCTGTTGGTGAATGTGGCATTTCAGGGACGCTCTAAAGGTTGCCATTTGTTTTTCCTAAACGGAGAGTGAGATGTGAACTTTTCGGAAAAGGTACCGTTACGCGGAATAGCATTGAGTGACGCCAATTTGGTATAAATAAGCCACAATGGCGAATGCTGAATGAACGAGCTGGCCTTCATTGAACATCGCGATCGTTTCCGATTGAACGTTGCGACATCACGGACCGAACATCAAAAACGAATCTTGAAATATTGTTAAAAACACTTATGTGTTTCGTCCTTCGGCTTGTTGCAAACTTCAACCCCAGAGTCCAGAAGTTGCATTCTGATTGTAACAAATATGCGCTGTTATGTGCAACCTCGTTGATTTTTAATTAACAAATTCATCGACCGAGGAATTTGTACATTCCTTTTATTAAAAAAACACACCGTCATGGTTTATTCATACGATTACGTTACACGCGCCAAAGTGTTAAAAAAGAACCAGCTAATGCCAACGACACTTAACTGATTAATTTAGTTTCTTAAATACACCTAATCTACAGGGTTTCCATTTTTCTTTCACGTGTTATTTTTATCTCCTCGGTCATGAATTATTACCGACGCCAAAATATAGTCAAATACGGCTTGAATACTAATTTTGCACCTGAATTTTATTAGTTCACCTTTTGAATATTGTAATTCCACCGGTGACAAAAATGCGACCAACAAAACAAAACTTTATTCAAAATGCAAAAAAAAGATCGGAATTGAAAATGAGGGATTTTATTTATATATTAATAAAAAGTTTATTTCGAGAGTCTCAAGGTAAGTTTGGGATAATCAATTGCAATTTTCGACCGACATTTTTAGCTTGGGGATCCTGTTGGAAGTTGATTCCACGCGTTGGAATAAAATCAATGAACCGGTCGTTCAATGCGAATGTAATTGCGCGTACATAAAACGCGACATTTCGGCCGATCGCGAGCCAACCATAACTGTCAGCGCGGAGCCATTAAACGCTGATTTGCTTAAGTCTAAATAGTTGACGCAGTGGCCCTAAAAAAGGTACACGCCTGAGTGTATGCAAACACACGCACTTTGGTACACACGTACCATCGCTGAGAGAGGAGTTAGCCTTCGTTTGTACCTGAACAGCTTAACCTTGTCTTCCAGTTAACGAGTTCGGCGTAGGAACTTGAACGCGAGGAATTACTACTGGTTAGTGGTGTATAGGCAAAACTCAGAGCCTCGCTCTGTTTTCGTTCCATGCTTCTTTTTGTTATTAGCGAATTAATATGAACAAACGTCCGTAGCCTCTGAAAATCAAAACCAACATTTTGTTATATACTCAAAGCAACAATTTTTATTTTTATACTTATTTATATTTTTTGGTGATATTTTAGTTACCTTATACACATTCTTTTTTTTCATCATTATTTTTTATATTTAAAAATTCCAGTAACGTTTTAGTAACTTCTAGTGCCTCACTATTATTCCTAGTGATTTTGTAGTAAATTATGGTATTTTTAATGGTTTTGATATTGATTGAAATTATCACTGAAGATTCAATCATTTTCTAATGATTTTTTTCCACTCAACCATCCGTTCAATTTTAATTTCGGAATTATGAGTTTAAATTTTGCAACTCCTTTTTGTTGTCAAGTTGAAACTTTTCGCTTGCAGACTGGTTTGGTGTTACTTCTGTCCTTGAGGATACATTTGCACTTGAAATTTCGACCTGAAAGAAGAAGAGAAAAAATGTTGAAAGGAATATTCGGTTTTTGCAAATGAAAATCAAATATACTTTTTGCCCAGCTGAAAGGCTCGTTTCAATTTACGCTTGTTGTAAGAGCTCACGAGCGAGACGCAATATTTTCATTTTAGTATTAAAACTTTCAGTTTGGGTACCTTATGTCTTTTAATTTTATATCTGTTTTTAATTTATATTCCTTTTTTGCAATTAATTCTTTTTTATTCGCATTTTGTTGAAAATTCTTCTTTCCTTGATTTATTCAAGACTTGTGTGCGCTGAATTAAAACCGGCAAGATGAAAATATCCAAGATGAGTCAGGGCACTTGAACAATCCATCATAAATTTTATTTATCGTTTGGCAGGCGAGTCAGTTGACCTCACGAAGCCCTCTCAAATTGGTCCCAAGATTATTTTAACATCGCACTCATTTCGATTGTTAATGCCTGTCACATGACATTCATCAGTAATCAAACTCAATCAAAAACGAGAGAAAAAACTATCAAAAAAGGAAAAAAATTGAACAAAAAACAAATGAAACAAAACGTGAGATTAATTCAATAACGCGTACTTGAGTGTCGTCGAAAAATTGATCTCACAATGCGCGTAAAAGATGCTCATTTTCCCGATCCACTTATGGCGCTCGTGCAAAGCAACAAAAGTACATTACAGTAGGTCGAGCACTTAATTCTTGCTTTGACGTTGCCGTGGAGCAGTGAATGAAAATTAAATGCCAGGATATACTGCTTTACGTAAACGCAAGATCGTGCGTGATAAGAGGCTCAAGGGTAAAATTAATGAACAGCACACCGTCGAGCATAATTTCATCGAATAATTATCATCATCGCATGAAAATTATTGAACATTTGCAACATCATTTCATAGGCTGAATTAAGCTTCAAACCTCAAAAACTATTTTGCAATCATGAAAATTTACCGTCCGACATTTTTGTTAAAAAAAAATAACATTATAAGAGGAACGAAAGAAAGGAAAAAAAACGAAAATCGTTTTATGAGACCGAATGAGTTACGAGTTTTCAGGCGTAGATCGATTCCAACACCTGTGCCTTCGCCATTC
The DNA here is from genome assembly GCA_025266255.1 of Trissolcus basalis. Classification (NCBI taxonomy): domain Eukaryota; kingdom Metazoa; phylum Arthropoda; class Insecta; order Hymenoptera; family Scelionidae; genus Trissolcus; species Trissolcus basalis. The sequence continues at coordinate 7,130 of JAAMPD010001642.1, read as the reverse complement.
CCACGACGGCTATCAGAAAATCTTTTTCAATTCAACGTGCGATGGAAAAAGGCGCGAGATTTTTCAAAAGTCCTCCCATCCACTCGTTTTCGTTGTATTTTAAGTGGATGTAAATGACCTTTTATTTTCATCCAATTTCGCTGACAATTTTATTCGATACACGTACGAGCTGCTATGAAACCGTTTAGAGTCATGTTCCAGCCACGCTCGTCTACTCCAAATTGGATCTTTCGATGCTGGCAATGCATCGAATTACGCTTGTGATCCCACAACGGCCAACAAAATTGCAACGACGGAGAATTTTAATCCTCGACATTGAACATTTAAATTTTGATTATAAATTCTCGTATTTCGCAAACTTGAACGAAAAAATTAACGCCCTGAACTACCAAAAGGAGAAGTAATTTTCAATGTTTGTCCTTTCAATTCACGTATGCAGCAGCTTTGTACACTTTTTTTTTCTCCCATCGCACGATATGGAAATGTACAATTTCAATAATCAAACGAAACAAAAACTTGATATTCCATCTGGCGAACTCCAATAGGAAGTTTCGTACGTGATTTCATTATGGACAAAGGAAAGAAATGAGAAATGACGAGAGAGAAGAACAAATAAAAGGAGGAAAAAAAATCGGCCCGACACTTCGCACGGCGCATCGTGATGTCCATTGTCCTGACATGATGTTTACGCGATGTATCGCGCCATCTTGGCAGTGAGACAAATGTTAACGGCAAATTGAAATTCAGTTCAGCGCTATCGCAAAGGGAAGTGCAACTAGATGGCATGTCTAGACCGAAGAAATTCATACAACATCGAAAAGTGCCATTTTTTCTGCTTTCCATTTTTTCTTCTTCTTCTTCTTCTTTTCCTCTTTCTCATAACTTCTCAAACAGATTTTTCGCAATCCGATTACACATTCAGGCCCGATAATAAATGTATGAATTAGGTATGAATTATTTCCAACATGTTAATCACAAGTTGATCAGTCATTGATCGATGCAGGCAATTAAGATCTTAATTAAAATCGCATGCGAATTGGTGGCGCAAACGTTTTGCAACATCTGCGTGTACCGATGCTGGTAATATCGCCTCGCGCAGATGCAGCGCAAATTTCGCTCGAGCGGCAAAGATCGGTAACGCCTTCTGGGTCGGACTGTACATAAATTTGTATCAATTGCCGTTACAGCTGCTTCAATTTATTATGGGATTAGAAACAATGAGCGGGGTCAAATGGTCCCTTTGCGCGCTAATTTGGTCAGCCCTCAGTTGGCGTCGTCGCAAACGCTCTCATGGACAAAAATCGTCAAATCATTCCGCCCTGATACAAAATTGTCAGTCGTTATACAATATCTGACGAATTTTAAAATTCATCTGTTTCATTTCTAACATCAAGGTGGAAAGATGAAAACTGCATTTTTCAAACGACAACCTGTTACATGCATAATATTAAATTTAAAAAAATATTAAAATAATATTAATACTGAATTTCATAATTGAAAATTACAGAATTATTCCGCCCCGATATTCAAAATTCAACCATTTCATTTCTAACGTCAAGATGGGACAGTAAAAACTGTATTTTTCAAATGAAAATTTATAAAATTTATGATATTAAATTTTGAAATATTGAAATGATATTAAGTACTACATTTTCTGATTGAAAATTACAAAATTGTCCGGCTATTTTACAAAGTTACGTGTCCCACCTTACAATTTCTGTTACAACTTTCTATCTGACAGATACAAAATGATTATTACAGTTCTTCTTTTTCGCAACGTTTATAAACTTCTTTTTTCGCGTGTTCCTTTTTTTCGTTGTTGTTACAACTTGACTGACGCGATCGCAACTGTTTCCACTGTTACATGTTTGCGGATCGAGAATCGTGACCGCTGATAAGAACATGTTAATTGTGCACTTTTTTTTCTCGATTTATCAAAAAGAAACCGAAATTTTCATAATTATGCAGTGCCAGTCATCGGTTCGGTTTGATAAGCGGGTCCCACGTCAGAGCTGATAGTACCCGTGGAAATGGTAACTCACTCGTCATTGACTTCTCCTAGCTGTGGAATATTTCCGAATGCCCCGTCTCTATTATCGCTCAATCTGCTGCTGCTGATGTAAGTGAAGCGATAATTGATCCGACTTCGGTCCAACATTTTTCAAATCTGAAAGAAAAAAAAGAACGAAACGATTAATGGGTCTTATCACCGTATGAATCATCTTAATGGAATTCACATTTTCTCACCTGACTGAATTTTCATCTGAGCAAACAGAGTGTTTGACTTACAATTTTAATCCGATTTTGCGTCATCGGCGGAACGAGTTTTCTAAACAAGTGGTGTTTATTCCCGTCGGTCTGTTATTTGTTGAGACGATTTTCTAGTGAAAGAATGAGCGGCGAATGCAAAACAGCGCTCGCGGGTCATTTATCAATGTGTATCAATCACCTTATGCTGTTCATAAATACGCAGCCGAGGGTCTGAGGTTATCCTGAAACAGATATTGTTCGAGCGCGCACACTTACTATTCGCGATAAATTGAGCCAGCAAAAATGAATGAATAAATAGCTCCGCTATAAATAACTGGGCCAGATCAAAATAAAAGGTTTCAATTGATCACGGCCAATCGTGCCTCATCAATCGGGTTTTATGCTAAGCAATAAAACTCATTCATCAGGATTTTGTCTCCTCTCTACGCTTGCCGCACATTCTCACACTTATACAATTATATATTTCTATATATACTCATAACACACTCCTTAATATTAAACTTCTTATTCTACTTTGATAATATACTAAAACCTAAATACAATAATTTTCATCATACGTATAGTTTCATGCATAAATTATATTTGAAAATCATAAAATAAACATATGTTTGAACGTAAATTTTTATCACTGTGGGTCTAATTGTGAAATATGTTAAGGTGGTTATAGAGATAATTGATAAACGTCAGGATCACATGAAATATCAAGCAACTGATCGTCGAAGTATTACAGTTTGAGTTTGCAAAATATAAATATGATTGAAATCTAAAAATGGACATATTTGAGAAACGTGAAAACGCTTTTTTTTCGCGTTTCGTCATCGCTGTTGGCTGGGAATTGTGCTGTACCTAAAATTGGTAACTGAGTTTGGATGTTGCAAAAAAGTACGTGGTTTATTGCATCTACGGTCGAAACGATAAAGCATAAGAAGTTTATTTAGTCTGGCCAGCGGAACCCACAAACGGCTCAACGTTTCCTGCCGTGCAATCTCGTGATAAAAGCGAAACCGCCCTGATACCAGTGAATTTATTAATACGAGACTTTCTTCGTGTTACAATTCAAAGCTTGTTTCGTCACTTGAATAATAAAACTTTCAATTACAACCTCCCGGGATATTGTTATACGAGAATCAATGTCTTATTTGGACTGGAGGAAAATTTATCTTTTGTCCTATGAGATATGTTATTATTTTTGTATTCAATTAAATTAAAATTATGAATACATAAATATACGTACGTTTTCACGTTCAATTTTTATTAAATTGCAAATTAATTTTGATTATAAAATCAAAGCAAATAAAAATTGAACAGGTTTTCGTTCATAAAGATGCAATTTTATATTAATAAGTATGAAATAAATAATAATGAATGGAAGGAGCAAAAATTGCATCTCCAGAAGTTGCGATCAAAAATGCTACGGAATACAAATTTGAGTTTGAATCTTCATGGTTTACAATTTTAAAATTGTTTATCGCATAAAATATTGTACAACAGTCTCACGCCTTAATAGCGACTATAATTTGCATACAACATTGATTTCAACACCCGTAGCGTCGCTAACCCGTGAACGAAATAACACCAGACTATCGGAATGGTCTGCGACCCACGCAGAATAGGAACTTTGTTTTGCGTAAACGCACGTGACATTTACAATGGACTCGCAGGAATGCAAGTCAGTCAATGTGCGAAAAAAAGAAAAACAAAAAAACAATGACAAACGCGTGTGCAAATGTTTCGCCAATTAGGTGGCGCTGCTAATATCAAGATCGCAAACCAGGTGGCTTTTTTTCATCAACCTTGTACTTACAAAAGTTTTGCAAAAGTTCAATATAATTTTCGTTCGTTATTTTGTGTATCATTTTTTTTTTCTTTTTTTGAAAATGATTTATTGTTTTCATTATCATTTTGAATAACAAAATGCGCTCTAAACAGTAACGAAAAACCCGCATTCGAGTTGCGCCACTCGCTTTTTTGTTGCCTCATTATACCATACATTATTGCTAGTACGAGTTCAAACAATTCAACTTATCTACACGATTCCGATAATTGAGGAACAAAAAACAGGCGCCTTTTTTTGCCTGTTGTGTAACAGCACTATGAACTCCAACTACTGTTCTACGTGAAATCGATAAATCATTATATTTCGCTCGAGTATATTTTTTAATTCTCACCAACAATTCAAGTTTTTTTCTATCAAATCTCCAAAATTTGACAAAACATTTCACCAAAATCACCATTCATTGCAACTTAAAATGTTCACCTTATCAAGTTTAAATTGCAAAAACCGATTTGTTTCAATTTTTTGAATGATATCAAATTGCGATGAATGATTTCTTTGTACCGAACAAAATGAAACAAATGTTGGAATTAATAGAACTGATTATGTTACATTCATTCAAACGAACGAGATCTCGCCGACACAAAAAATATGGAATAAAAAAAAAGACATTGTTGTAACGTAACTTACAAGAATTATTGCAACTCAAATGATATATTATAATATGTAATATTCCAGGAATTATTAACAGATTATCTGGTAGCCGCATTATCAGAGTCAGCGGTGTGGATATTTTTTAATCAGTTTTCAGAAACATAAAGTGAAACCGTATATCAGCTGGAGATATGACGATGACGCAGAATCCGATGATGAAGTATGTCACGAAAGCGGGCGTCTATTTGGATGAAGAATGGGCCGTGTATTCGTGCGCCCGTTGTTATTCAAATTAATTTTGCGATGACTTCGTAGATGCAGATAACCCCTGAAGAAAAAATGTTACAATCCAGTACGACACTTATTTAAATAATAATCGTGAGTTCATTTGTAATGCATTCGGGCCGATAACTTCTTGTACGGCATTAACAATACGGTCCAAGTGACTTGTTTTTATTTTCGATTCGCGTTTCGATTGTAGCAACAACAACAACAAAAAGAGAAATGAAAAGTTACAACATTTTGTGCGAGCAAAATTATAAGTACGTCAATTAACGAATGAGCTTCGCCAAAACGTTGCCCCTCTGTTCAGTCAAGTGAAAAGGCTTATTTTTAACCTGACGAGTTTAAATTTAGTCTGAGTAAACAGATAGTTGACAGTGTTTATTTTTTTTTATCAACGCGAGTACACACGTGAATGTCACTTGGTTTATCGCGAGATAATCAGCCAAAGGGATTAAAATTATAGTGTCAATGTTTAGCATGTTTATAATATTTAAACAAGATAGAAGTTTTTCCATTACGCCGTATCAAGATTCAGAGACGCCTTTGTGAATTGAGTTTCATCGTTTCAATGAATTTTGACAGCTTGAAACATTTTTTAATCCACCTTCCGAGGCGTTAACGCGACGAAAATTGAATCCCCCTTTTGTTCTAACCGACGAGGTTCAACTTTTTGGTCATGGACTAACCGCTAAGTGGCGGAACACATAAATCCTCATAGGAAAGAGTTGACCCCAACCGCTCCTGACGTGAGAACAAAGACAACATCAGAATTTCGCTGATACTCGTTCGAGTTCCACACAACGATTCGTTGTTCCGTCGCTTTTACTACATTTCATTGAGGCGAACGCAGGAAAACCAAAATGCTCGAGGGAAGATAAACACTGCGAGACCCGAACAATGGGTTCTATTTTCTTCCTCGTGTTCTGAAAGAAAAAAGACGAAAACAAGTTGACAAAAAAAGGCATCAGACAAAAAAACATTTGACGCGTGATTATTATGTGTGCAAAAAATGAATTCGAATGAAGAAGTGTTTTTCCTGGATGAAAAATTTGATTGGATTTCGGTCGAACGATTTGGGCCTGTCCTTTTTGCTGCTCCTTTGCATGGGGTTCGCTTCTCAGAAGAGTACAGTCGTGAAGAAAAGTAAAGGTGTCGTGATGAGAGGCTGACGAAGGTGGAAATACGCGGTTGACCACAGGGGCGCATATTCATGAAAGTTCCTTGACATCGAGGAGACCTGCCAGAACGTGAATATACACATGCATATGTATAAAGTGTGCTTGACAGAGTGAGAGACCACTGACGAGGACGGAGAGCAAAACTTGAGCGCGACTCAGTTTATGCGACGAGGAGCCTGCGCAAGGTGTGTCAATCTCAACGCTCACAAAACTATTGGCTGTCGATTGGCGAAAACCTGTTGCCTCGTGCGATGGGGTGACGGATGAAAATTCTCGACCTCAAAGAAAAGTTAATATTATTACGGATGTCACAATTCAAAAATCTTATTCAATTTAACGAATCAAAATGTAATCAATTAAACTCAATAAACTATAATTATGAATTCTAATTATTGTAATTACCCCAAAAATTAAAAAAAAAAAAAAAAAAAACGATTATCGAAAGTCTGAATGAAAATGAAAACATCATTTTATTCAGAACGACAAAAAGAAACCTTGATGATAGCAAGATCTCGTTTGAGACTATATAAAAGTTTTTTTTTTTTTTTTTGCAAAATAACAAACATTAATTCATTTACCTTTTTATAGCTGAGCATTTAATATTAATTTAACAAATTACTTAGCGGCACTCGTCCTTTTGAAGGCACCAGTGTAATTGCAGTGCGGCTGAAAAAAATAAGAAGAAACAAAACGTTATTATTACCGGCGATATTTTTTGTCATAAACGTAATTGTTCTAATTTTTTTATACCGTTAATGAGATAACATTAATTCCTTACCCGAGCAGAGGCAATGAGCATAAATGTAAAAATAGTGCCATGCAATCCATCCTCGTTTACATTGTGCATACCCTGTAATAATCGCCATGCATCTATTTTTCTTCGGTATTTATTATCATTGATAGTAACTACTTACCAAGCTCTGTTTGCATTTTAAGACATGCGTAAGTCTCGAGAAACCGAGGTGGAT
>JAAMPD010001641.1:0-21811 GCA_025266255.1 Trissolcus basalis | reverse complement strand
CCTGCATTTAATAGTTCAGCGACGCAAATATGCGTGCGAAGCACGCATTTTTAGCTAGTGAATAAATAAATATGAAATATAACATTGTATACGTAAGATTATACCTAATAAAATATGTCTCGAGGTAAACAAAACTATGAAAAAAAAATGTTTTGATAAAATAGCAATATTTACGTTATCAGTATAGCCTTGCGGACTTTTCCGATAGTCCTGATCGATCCCTCCTCCTATTTTGAAACCGCATTTCATCACTTCTTCGCCGTTTTCATTGATTTCTGTTTCTTTATGCAGTGTTATGGGAATCTAAAAAAGGAACATACATTTTATTGTTTTGTATGTATATACCATAAAAAAATATTGTCTCCTTTACTAAAAAAAGAGCTTAAACGTTAACAAAATTGATCGTCAGTCTTCTATAAAATTGAATAAATAAACTAATTAAGAAAATAATGAGTAAAAAAAAATTTTTCCTTCTGTCATGTGATAAATAAAGAAAATAAACAAATGAACGGACAACACAAAGGGTTAGACGTAAAGATCAATTGACCTAAAAAATAGGTGATACTTGTTGAATTGAAAAATCATGTGGAGAGAAATGTATGACGCTACATAGGTCCACACACAATGCAAGTTACTCACACTTAAGCACTGCATCGCCGTGCCAGCTTGATGCTGGAACGCCATTTTTGCGCACATTTTGTCTGGCTTTGTTTTTAATCACTCTTTTCACAACAATATAACTCGCGACTTCGTCGCTGTTCGAGCTCTGACACGAGTCGTTTGGGCCTGTAGTTCAGCAAGATTAACGTTAGTCACCGCTCGCCTTGGATCGACGTTTTTACGTAGTTCCGAGTTGATAACAATTGGTAGGGGGATTATTTGGGATCAGATGAGATGAACAGTGAACGCAGTCGCCTGTAGAGTGCAGCACAATATTTTGTGAATGAACAAGGGACATGTGAATGATCCCCATGGTTCCTCTAAAAACAATCAAACTTTTGAAACAAACCATAAGACAAATTTTGTCGAAAAAATTGTTGAATTTTTATTACAGATTTTGTTGTAATATTTTTTGTTACAGTTTTTATATAATGTGGAATTTAATTTGGTTTCCATAAAAGTAGAAATTAGATATAAAATTAAATTTGCTGTAGATTTAAATTCAGATCTCGATAATTCAAAATGTAGTATAATTTATCAACAATTTGAATTCATACACAGAATAATAAAATGGTATTGCATTGTTTATTTGACATCGTGACGACTATGTACAGAATTGTATGAGGTTGTTGAATGAATGCTTATGTACATTATGTAATACATACAAATGTTCTGTCATTCTTGAAGCAAACATCGAAAAGGCGAAAGTAAAACAAATTAAAACTTTCACACACTGAACAGATTGTCAAACTTTCTGTTCACATCGATTCAAATTGCTCGATTTAATCGAGCCTTTGAACACAAAAAAATATAAAACAAATTTTTTGTTTTTCTTATTCCATTCTTTTATCACTTTAACGAATTTCTTAACACAATTCTATCTCTATCATTATTTATGATAGACACCAATGTTTACATCATAATATACAAGAAATAATATAAGTAGCATAATAATCGTTTGTCTGAGGTCCAACAATTTGTAAAAGTGATAAATTGCAATAGCGATGTAACTCGTAAAAACGTGAGACTGTGTTCAGTGCGTTGCGACGTGTTTTTGCAATTGTTGCAAATTTTCGAAAGGTAATTCGCACAGTAGACAGACGTGCTCGCCGTCGTGGGTGTAGGCGTGCTCGTCAAGCTCCATTTCGCTCGTGAACGTATCCTCGCAGATGTCGCACGTGTAGAGAATCGAGTCCTCGCGTCGTTTTTCCCACTCGGCTATCTCGGCCTCCTCCTCATGCAGCGGCTGGTGTATGACCAGCAGCAGCTCCGAGGCGAAGGTCTCACCGCACTCCCCACAACTGTAGCTCTTTTCACCCTTCTCGGTGTTCTCGATACTTATCAAGTTAGGATTGTCATCTTCGTCGTCGTACAAGTGTTTCTCCTCGTGGGCCTCGCGTGCCTCCTCTGATTCAAGCGTCTTACTGCAGATAGCACACTGATACTTGTCATCTTTGAGCCTGTCATCTTCCTCGCTCATTTCGTCGCAATGCTTTTGTAGATGATCTTTGAGCATTTCCTGATCAGTGAACTTTTTGTCGCAGAGGAAACACGTTGTTGCGTTGGCCAATTTGGAATCCACAAGTTGAGGTTCTGACTTTATTACCGGGATGATTTGTTGAGTTGAACTAAAAATATTAAAAGTGAAGATTAAACTTTTGTTATTTTAATTGAGTATTTCATTTCAAGGCAATTTGAACAAGTTTCTTTTAATCTATTCTAATTTCAAGTGATAAATAATTTTTAAAAATGTTTGCAAACTTGTGTATAATTTTATTTTAAACATATCTTTTAAAATAATAGTATTCATTTTTAACTACTACTAAATGGAAATTCAAATTATTTGATAAAAAATAGAAGGTAATTAAAGGACGGAGAATAACTATTATACCTAATCACAGGTTTATTTTCCTTTTCAACTTTGATCTTCGGATGCGTTGTTTCATGCTCTTGTAGCATCTTCTCTGTTTTGAATACCGCACTGCAGATCATGCACTTAAACGCGCCAGTATCCTGGCACTTGTGCATCTTTACAAGCCTTGCCTCGACGATTTCATGACACCTCTTACACCGCATGCGACGAACTTTCTCAGTTGGAGCAGGTTGGATCGACGGTCCAGACTTGTGGGTCTTGATGTGGGCTTCAATTTCACTTCTACTGTCGAACATCTGATTACAAAAGGCGCACATGTGTTTCTCACTTTTCGTCTCGGTCTTCATTTTCACTGCCACCTTGTTTCTCGTTTCCGTCTTGGTGCTCGAGGCTGGACCGGGTCTTTTGTTAACCGGTTTTTTGACTTCCTCCTTGTTATTATCGCTGAGACTTAGAACCGAATCTGAGATATCATAATCCTGATATTTCAACGGGGCCGTTATCGCCCGTCTCTCTCTCACCATCACAGCCGGCGGCGTTTCATTCTCCACCAGCAGGTTGTTTATTGGATGAGCTCTACTCGCTTCATCCATGTCCATCTTTTGAACAACAACCTTCGGCTGAAATATCTTAGACCTCATCGCCGCTTCCATGAAGGCAGGCGACACAACCTTGGAAGATCCCCGACTCGTGGTTCCCGAATCAGAATTTTGCGATGCTTCGTAATTCTTTCGTATGGCCTTTTCAACAATATTTTTCACTTGCGTGTCAAGATCCTTTCCACGTTTACCCCTAGTAATCTGTGGTGAATCGGTCAACATCTTCTGCTTCATGTCTTTTTCAACAAAGATCGCCAGTTCCTGTTGCACTCGTTCGAGCGCTTCCAATTCCGAGCCCTCGACTTCAATATTCAGACAACGATCGAGGTAGCTGTTCTCTTTGGCCGGGGGGTTGACCCGTCGCAGCTGCACCGCGTCGATGATGTCTGTGTTCTCCTCGACCTCGTCTCCGCTTGCCAAGTCCTTTGTGGCATTCGATTTACTCGCACCGTTCTGAGCCTCGGCGAAAAACAGGGTAGAAGTAACAATATAAGTCGCGTCGCCCATATCAAGTTCGGCGCGAACCGACCGAGGGGGAAAATGATCTTCTTCTTGAGTTCGCGACCGAGTCCTCCTCGATTCCTCAGCCGGGACGATCTTCTCTCCAACCATGTCGGTCGCAAGGTGCTTCAGTGCTTTTGCCAACCGGCGCTGACGTTCCGCCTCCTTCTCTGCGTTCGTTTTTGCTCGGGCCTTCTGTACAGGTGACAACTGTGAGTCCGTGTTGCCTGACTCGCTGTCAGATGCATCTTCCCCTGTTGCTGCTATGAGAGCCTTCTTACGAGCAACCCAACGCTTGGTTGAAGCTTTGCGACGCTCTGTTACTTTGGTACGCTTTGATTGGGGTGACCTTGTAATTGGAGATGGTTTAAGAGAATCGTCCATGCCACCGTTCTCCTGACAGGCTTTTGGCGACTCCTTTGACGATGAGTAGTCCATTTGTGTCTCGCTCTGATTCTCTTGCGATGACGTTAGGTCAATCTAAAAAAAAGCATTATGAGTGACCAAGTCAAAAATACAAGTTTATTTGAAAATCAATTTGATAAAAATAAAAAGGTGGATTTCTAAATTAAATGTTTATAATTTTGGAAACCATAAGTTTGAAACTTGGTGGATTCAGATTTAATTGAATTCAGAATAAAGAAGATGAAGTTTTCAGAAATCCATCTGAAAAGTTTGTGCAAAATCAAGGAAAATAATATGAATGAAATTTTGCATTACCTTTTCCACGTTGTCTTGTTCTTCTTCCTTTCTTACTTTGGCTTTGAGAGACTAAAACAAAAATAAAACAGAGAATTAACGAAAGTAATTTAAAAAATAAATAGAAATAAAAAATGTAACTAATTTATGAAATTAAAAAAAAACAATATACAAACAGTGCCCAGTCGGTAAAAGAGGAAATATAATTGTTGTATTACAAAATTGAAGACCAATTAAATTAATAACAAAGATGGTTCAAAACATTATATAAAGGTGTAAGAAAAAGGAAGTCCAACGATTTGTTTTTACCGTGAAGTCCAAATTTTCGGCTGATTCCAGGTGCATCATGAGTGTTTGGTTGGAATTGACGAAATTTTGTTTGAATTCATGCCACATGTTTAACTTGTAGAGACAAACGTGACACACATTTTTGGGCAGGTTGTCGTCCTTTTTGATCTGTCAAATTAACAATGAGAAAATATATTTAGTCCTCATGTTTTTTGCTTGCGAAAATTGCGGTACAACTGGGGGTAGTTACTCACAGGGACGGAGGTTGACTTGGATAGGTCTTCGATTTTGTTTTGCAGCGACTCGTGGAAAATGTCGGTCATAGAGCCGTCGTCGGCGAGGCACAGACGACACCGCTCGGTTATGCTGGACAATTTGCGTTTTCGCGACATCTCGTCCTCAGGGCTTGGCCCGCAGAATGTTTGAGAGATCTGAGGCAGAGTTTTGTTGCCGATTAAAAATAGGAACTGAGTGAAGTTGACGGCATGCGCGGAAAGCGCGCCCCCGCGAACCACGCGAGTGTCTTTCAGAACACCGCAAAAACGATCTCAAATCCCTCGGTTATTACCACATGCTGCTATCTGCTAACTTCAGACTGTTCCGGGAGAGAACGTGTTGTGGAAATTATAAACATAACCTCTTTTGGGTAATAGTTGTGGGTTTGTGTACAAATAGTTTCAGCACGAAGTTAATATAAAAGTAAGTATGCGAGAAATTTTACCAGCATTAATATGTTGAAATATTAATTTTTATATCTTGAATCAATTTATAACAGTTGAAATATAATTAGATGATTGATCAGTGTGTAACTGGTTGTGTAACATTTTCAAAGCATGGTGGCATGATTAAAATTTGACAGCATAAGTCAAACTTTGTTTAAATATTTGACAACAATCAAACATTGTTTGTTTTCAGTAATTTTATAATCAAATTAATGTCATTGTTGGCAAAAAAAATTTTATATTGAAGGTAAAGATTTATTTTGAACTTTCTTATTGTCAGAATTGTATTGTTTTTTGGTTATTAACATATTTTTAGATAACTTTTTTTTATAAATAAAAATTACATTTTAATTGAAAAAATTAATTTAATTAAATTAAATAAATTAAATTTTTCTTTTTTTTGAATGGAAAAGATATATTTTTCGTTATTTTTATTTTTTACACACATTTACACACATCATGAACAGATAAATTATAATCTAAGCAACAAAACTAACTTGATAATGACAATTTTCAGATCACAAAAATGGCGAAAAGCCACTCAGCGCAAAAGGCGCCCCGAACGCAGGGGTTCAACCGAAAATGTCACAGCATGAACCCGGAGCGATTGTCGAGCGACATGAAGAACGGCAAGCACATCGCACGACCTCGTACAAAAGGAACGATCAAACGTCTTCAGATGTACCGCTGTCAAAAAGCCAAACGCGACAAGACCGGCAAGATCATCAGCCCTGCTCCGTTCCAAGGTCGCCTGCCATCTGGCACGGTCTCACGAGTGGAGCCGTCCCAGAGGTGGTTCGGAAACTCGCGGGTGATCTCTCAGAACGCCCTGCAGAAATTCACCGACGAACTGAAGGCAGTCAAAAGCGATCCTTACAAAGTCATTATGAAACCCTCGCAGCTGCCTGTAACACTGCTGCAGCAGAAGGCAGCGAACGCGCGCGTTCACATCCTGGAGACTGAAAGTTACAATTCAGTTTTCGGTCCAAAGAAGGTGAGGAAAAAGCCAAACCTCCCAGTGCTGTCGTACGAGGAGCTTCAGAAGAGGGCCGATGAGACCGAGGAGGCTTACGAGAAGGTCAAGGACACGAAGGATCACGATCTGGTTCGGGATGATGGTGGTGTGCGCGACGCTCAGCGTGACTGGGTCATGGGAGCTGGGTTGAGTAAGCGGATCTGGAACGAGCTGTACAAGGTTATTGATTCTTCAGACTTGGTGATCCAGGTGCTGGATGCACGTGATCCGATGGGTACCCGGTCTCCACCTGTGGAGAAGTATCTGAAGGAAGAAAAGCCTCACAAGCACCTGATTTTTGTTATTAACAAAGTGGACCTGGTACCAGCCTGGATAACGCAACGGTGGGTAGCGATTCTCAGCGCCGAATATCCGACCGTAGCCTTCCACGCTTCGCTTACCCATCCCTTTGGCAAGGGCACCCTCATCAACCTGCTGAGACAGTTTGGAAAGTTGCACTCGGAGAAGAAGCAGATCAGCGTTGGGTTCATTGGGTATCCCAACACCGGTAAGAGTTCCATCATCAATGCCCTGAGCTCGAAGAAGGTGTGCAAGGTGGCCCCCATCGCGGGAGAAACTAAGGTCTGGCAGTACATCACACTGATGAGGAAGATTTATCTGATTGACTGTCCTGGAGTGGTTTATCCATCGGATGAAACCGATACCGATAAGGTGCTGAAGGGCGTGGTTCGGGTGGAGCTTGTACAGGCTCCCGAGGACTATGTGGCTGCGGTCCTGGAAAGGGTCAGGCCGGAGTATATAAGAAAGACGTACAAGATTGAAGAATGGAAGGACCATGTTGATTTTCTTGAACAGTACGCAAGGCGGACTGGAAAGCTGCTGAAGAAGGGCGAGCCCGACGTTACCCAGGTGGCGAAGATGGTGCTCAACGACTGGCAACGGGGCAAGCTGCCATACTATGTGATGCCTGTAGGATTCGAGGTACCGAATAGTCAGATGGAGCAAAAAGCGGCTGAGGCAGTCGAGGAAGAGCAAGTGGAGAACAAGGAAGAGGAGCAGGAGGTGGAGCAACCGCAGGTTGTCCAACCTGCTACCGTCGCTCAGGATTTCCGAAAGATCCGAGTGGCCCTGGCGTACTGCGGCGAGGACGTCCAGCAGGTGGTCGTTAGCGAGGAAGTCAAAGCCAGGAAGCGGTGCGACAGCACGGTCACGTGTTTCACAGACGTGACGCAAGAGAGCATTCGGGATGACGAGGAGGATCAGGAACAGTCGAATGTTGACAATTCGGAGAGCCAGGAACAGGAGATGGAAGTCGATGAGAGCGGCTTCGTTCCCAAAGAAAAGGACTGTCTCTTCCAAAATGCTTACGACCAAGTGGAGAAGGAGTTTATTGATTCTAGCGAGGACGAGGAGGTCACACAAGTGAAGGCAGGCAGCGGCGTGTTTATCGTCACGGATGTGAAGGAAAAGAAAACGATGACCAGCAAACAACGCCGAGCCAAAGAGGGACTCGGCAAAAGAAAGAAAGTCGGGTCCAATTTCTACGAGGTTGCAAACGTCAAGAATAAAAATAAGAACAAGAAGATTGTTAAAGCTAGTACGAAGTGATTTTGTAAATGAGAGTTTTTGTAATGATGAAAGGGTGGTTGTTCGAATAAAGTTCGTATTGTTTATAAAAGCTTGAGTTTTGATGGATAATAATGATTGAAGTCTTTTATTGATTGGGAAACAAAAGGCTGGTAAAATAGATGAATTGATAAATGAGCGGGGTTGTCTCGGATGATGAACGTTCATTAGCACCGACAATTATAACGTAACAACAAAAATGCGTAATTAATGATGTCTGTCGGATTAATGTTATTAGGGTATCAATAATTTTAACGATCGCGTCCAACTTTCTTCAATTCGTTACCAATCTTTTGTGCCGCGTTGACGTAATTGATACTGAGCAAAAACGCGACGTCAGATTTTATTGTAAGAAAGCAATCGGCCCGTGACACCAAGGACATGCTTTAACTCCAATTTTGATGGTTCATTATTCCATTCTTTCCTGTATTATCTCGTTCTAAATGTCGATTGAAAAAGAATAATTATCATATAATGAAAACAACGTTTGTAACAAAATAAAAACTACACAGGGAAATAGTTTTTCATTTGGACGATCAGGATATAGTTACACGAATTCGTACGTTTCCAATTTCGGAGTTTAATTAACATTGCTTAATGATCGCGTTTTTGTTTGACGAAAATAAGCACGGCATAATTAATCGGCGCCGATGATTATTATCAAAATTTCGCGTTCGACCACCTGTTGTTGCACGCGATATTCGCAGGGGCCATTGTAAAAACGCGTTTATTTGTTAGCAACCTGACCCAATGTATATGAAAATTTCAACGCTCGCTAATACAAACATCACGTGGGTGGGTTGATACGTGCTGGTGATATATTTAGGCATCTCATCTACGCTTGTTCGTTCTAATGAAATTCCAATCGCGAACAAATATGAACGTGGCCGAGCACGACCGCATACAATCTGCGCCTCTACAATCATTACCTGACCGAAAGTTCTCAACTAATTTCAATTATTCGTGGCGACTTTTTTTTATTACCGTTTTTTTCCCCCCAACAGCCAGTTTAATCCCTTTTTAATTTCTGTATTACATTTTTAATTAATTGGATTGACGATTAATTTGAATGTTGAACTTTGAAGGAAAGATAAAATAAAAAATAGAGAGAGAGAGAGAGAGAAGAAAAAAAGAAGAAGAGTTTAAGCAAGTTTCAGAACTTTTTAGTTTTTAAAAATTTAGGTAACTTGCTAACACTGCGGGAAATAGAAAATTAAATTAAAAAGTTGATACCGGAAAATATCGACCGGGAGGATGAGATTGCTCCGTGATTTATACAATTGCTTATCCTTTTTCCCAGATAAGGGAGTTTGCTTCGAATCCGGTCGCTCGAAATCAGGGAAAAAGTTATTTATCTGGGATTTGAACTTAGCTGTAATGTAAATTAAATTGTATGTAACATCGGGGATAATGCGCGTGGATCATTTCGGAGCAAGCAGCTGTGCATGAACAGATACAATGAGGGACCGTGCCAAGCAAGTTGAATAAAGTATGCTGGAAGCTTGATTCTTGCGCGCTTGCATAAATTCGCATAAATAAATTCAAACAAATGAACTCAAACATTGTTTTCAACGATTTCAATCAATTTTTTTTTTCAGCGCCAGCTATAAAATGAATTTATTTGCATACATTTTATTTCGCACGAATTGATGAAACATTGTGCGATTCATAATTCATACATGAACGGGTTTCCTTTTTCGCAAATCTTTTGCCCTATACGGGACGACATAAATGAAACTGAAAAAAAAATACATAGCTTAAGGTATACAGCTTTTAATAACATGATTTTAAATGTTTAAGACGGTTTTATATTTGGCAAACTGAAAAAGAATAATTAGGCGGTGGAATGCTGCATAATTTCATGTAAATGTGAAAATTTTCACTTATCGTTGAAACCACCTTAAGTAGGCCAAAAACAGGTGAAATTTGAGTAATGGTGAGATTTTCAAATGAGTGGATTATGTTGTTGGAACTAGCTCGCGTTTTCTAAGAAGCTTACCGCCCCGGAAGATAGTAGAAATCGCGCGAACTTCGCAGGGTTTTAAACGCGATTACCTTGCCCCGGCGATTTCTTACATCTACATCTAATTTAGTCGCAAATGCCGGCCGTGATTGGCGCATCCCCCTTTGTCGACGAATAATACTTTACGACTAATTGGCATTGATTCGCGCGTCGAAATATAAAAGCTCTGTGAATCCCAGCGGCGCTTTCAAATTGCATTGCCGCACACCTCGCCGACTCAGTCAAATTCATCCAATTGTTCTATCAGCATATTTTATGACCTGCCCTTTGTCTCATCGGCTAATTGGCTTGTCATGATTTTACCCTGCGCATATTTGTTTACCAATTTATTAATCGTCTACTGTTTATCACTATCACATTGTCACATGTGGTGTCAAATAATCTTAAAAAAGAAAAGTTAATAAAATATATTTTCAACGAAAGTATCAAAATAATCGTGATTCCTAGAATAACTGAAATTGCTATACAGAAAAATGTTGTGTTTTATTTTGTAATTTTTTTACCTTAATTTTATAACATTTTTTGTTTGAAAATAAAACGAACAGGCTTTTTATAAGTGGAAAATAGAATATTGTTAGTTTTTACATTTGTTGATTGAAGCAAGCAAAATTGAAAATGGATAAATTTCTTTTTTAATCGTATATTCTTACAAATAGAGTAATTGCATCAGTGAATGACCGGTTAAAGAAAATCGTAACTTTGAACGAATAAAAATATAATATGAAAGAATAAAGGAGCCCAAAAAATATTGGAAAATTGAAGCCACGATGTTTTTCTACTCTAATGAAAAAAGGAGTGAACATGCACTTTTGATATATTTTTTAATAAATCATAAATGGTATGAGATGTAAATATTTGAGAATTATTTCATCCGTTAGATCTACAAAAACAGTTTAAAAGGTCATTGAAATATCATTAATTAAACTTTTTTTTAATCTTCTAGTTGAATTAAAAAATTGGTTATTCTCTGATGCATTTTTCTTGTAACGCTTGAAAATATAATTATGCTTTATATCGATAAAACAAACAATTTTTAAAACGAACGAATATTATTTTGAATAAAAATTAAAACGTTGGGAAGTTTATAATTTGAAAAAAAAAGTATATGTTTATCAAATAATAAGATTAAATTCATGACAAATATTTATTTATCGCATTTTCAGCAAAGTTTGTTACGTGAAAGTCAATGCCTACATTTTGTAAATGAAAATCGGCTTATAATATGTCGTCGTGCTTTTGATACAAGTTACATCCAAACCTCAGATATCGATTTCGGGCTAAAATTTGACGCAGGTACACTCTTTCCTCTCTTTTCGAAACATTTCGCTCAATTCTGTAAAGGATTTTCCACGATTCCGGGCTTATTATGTACACTCTGTTAGTACACAAAACAATTCGAAATTGGAAATGCTGTTATTGCGATAGCTGACATTCGAGTGTGAAGCGTTTTTGTTATACAAATTTTTAGACATGCACCAAAAATTTCTTATTGCTTTACTTCCCTCCGTTGCAACATTCCAAATTATATAATCCAATTCATTAAACCGGGTTCTAATTATTCAGTCAACCGTACGCCACCCTTTTTTCTCTCTCTCTGAATTACCATGTAATAATTTCGCATAAAAAACTTCGTCTCTCAGACAAAAAAGAAACCTTTATCTAATAGAAATCTAAAAAATTCTTCATTATTTACATAAAAAAAATTATTCTAAAACTTTCTAACCTTTTTCAAAATTTCATATCACAGGATAAAAAATGTAAGAGTAATTTACTGCTTGTTGTTTTTTCTCGGTTGTTTTTAGGTTCCTTTTTCCTTGTTTCGTTTAAAATACGTAAAACGGTTTTACGTAAATTAGTTTGTGTTTACCGACGCAGACTGACGTAACCCTTTAAAGTTACCCAAGTGTCTTTCGATATCTAAGGCGCAGTGATACGACAAATTTGCGTAGCCAATTGTTGTCGGGCTCGGCGTAACGTGTGAAGTGGGCCTCGGTATAAAAGTTGTCCGTCGTCTTGTAAATTCGTTGTCTTTGAACGAATCGTCTATGAACAAAGTGAACCCCGCTCGAGATGAAGATGCAGTCGATTCGGTTGCTCGGTGTGGTGTTAGTGGTGCAATGTGCTGCGTTTCCCGCCCCCTCTGATATGCACTTTGGCGGTGATAATGACGGCGTCGCTGTCGGTTCGATGCGACAGGAAGTGCGTGCAGTGGCACCGGCACACTTCGCCAGAACAGTTTCTGATCTCGTTGTAGCGGGAAATGCACCTCGCAAAAATAACAAAAAAGTCATCAAAAATTCAAAAGGTGAGACACTTTTTATTTTTGACTGTTTAATTTTTCCTGCTGGCAAAAATTACAAACGAAAAAAAAAAAAAAAGAAAGTTGGAACAAAATTTGTTCTTATCACTTGTTCTGAAAAATCCTTACTTTATCGTGAAACTTGTTTAAACAAAATTTATAATTTTCTCATACTTTTTGAACATTCATTAATTTTAATTTGCAAAATTATGACACTGTAATAATTACTAAGGGAAAAAAACAAAATTGAACAACTTTTTCAGTGATATTAAAAGAGTTAATATTTTTAATATTCCGTGGCTTTGACGAATGTTTTTCTTTTGAATCTTATAACATAATTATCAAAATGAATGCTTAATTAAAAAACATGCACTCAATCAGGAGAGTAACTTTTTTTTTTATTTGTTGTTTGTATTTTGTTTGAGTGCGTTGCGAAAACGCGCGTGCACGACTGAATTTTTGTCATTTCTTCTTTGCCGTAATGAGTCGCGAGATGTATATATATTAATTACCAACCATAATCAGACACAAGGCCACGAGGAACACAATTGTTTTGTTTTCAATCATCGGGGATGTTTTTTATCAACGTTAATCTCACGATGGTAACAGAATTGATTTCGTTTTTTTAAAATAAATAATACGTCCATTAATTAACTAAATTAAAATCATAAATCCAATTCGAAAAAAAATGAACCAAACAAAAATGACGATAAAAAAAGATTTTTAAAAAAATTAGAGAAAAAAAATGAAAAAAAGGTGTTAAAAAGAATAACGAGGGGATGTTTTTACTGACAATAAGCTGAAAGTGCAAAGGTGTTGAAATATCCATTATGTTTGCAGGCAAATCCGACGAAGGAAACTATTTTAGGACGTACGGGAACGACGCAGATGGCGAGAAGGGCTACGAAAAACAAACACACAGCAAAGGAAATCACGGATACAAGACCCGGGACACATTCCACAAGCAGGATGGCGACAATTACGGTTTTGAGGAGCACGAGGCCTTCGGGCGTGCCCGCGGCAAGGAAGACGAGAACGGCCAAGCCAAGAGTTCGAAGCACAAAAGCAAGCATGCAGACCACGAAGGGGCTGGTATGGAACATCCGGCCCGAACCCGTTGCACGCAAGAAACGGCTTTTCATGTGCATTGTGTTACGTAACAGATGGCCGCAGTACCGTCAAAGCTCAAAAACTCATCTGCGCTGGCTTTGATGAATTTCGTGTCGTTCAACTTGCAAAGTATCTTTCGCCACCAGCGGATGCCCAACAAGATTAATTTCCTACCTTGCTGATGGCCAATATTGTTATGATTCCCAGGCAAAAGAAAACATATGGCGCATATTTGCTATATATTACACTTACGCATATATATTCATACGAATATATCTGTTTTCATATATGAACAAAATGTTTTCTTGTATATAAAAACATTTCTTTCTTATGTGTTTCTTGTATAAAATTCTATAGGTAGAATTTTATATAAGTTATACAAACGGCTGTTTATATAGTACATATATAATATAAATATGATTAATAATATTTGTGTTTGTGAATTAGCAATATTAGTGGTCGAATAGATGTCAACATCTACGTTAATATTTAGGGCTCAATGGTAATACATTTGGCTTCATATATGCATTCATATATGTTACCACGTATAGCTTTTTGTGCGCCATATTAGTTTTGTTTGTCTGAATTATTAGTAACTTGAAACAACCGTGGGACCACATTTGAAAACAACATTTCAGATTGGTCATCGAGTACCAAAACACAATGCACATGTTGAAACATAGTTACAAATTTTAATTAACTCGAAGTTGTAAAATTCAATTAATCGTTTGTTATACCGCGAGTAGCAATAATAATTGATCGTTAGCAGCAGTTTTGAATCATTTGCATCGGGATGCGAATACAAAGTTATGAATTTCGACCGACAAACGTGAGGAAGTCGCATGGATTTCATTGATTTAATTTTGTGAATGACTCATCTTCGGGTTTTGCCCCGGTAAAATTTCTTTTCATTTCGCTTCCAATTTGAAAATTTATTTGGTATTAACTTCATACATGTTCGATTGACTTTTGCCATTTAAATTTCGACTCATCAATAATTCAATCGAGTCTATATAAATAGAATAAAATATTTTTTACTTTATTTTCGTTTATGATTTTATGATTGAAATGTACGGTAAATTTTACATTTTTTGTTTCTATCAAAATAATTGAATCAACATTAGTAATCAATATTTCAGCTCATCAATAATTCAATTGTAGATAGACAAAATTATTTTATTTATTTTTATTTTTATTAGCTTTATTATTGTCGCATTTGCGTATAGTTAAAATTTAATTTTTGAACTGTGTACATGGAGAAAAAACATTGTATCAAAATTTACTGAACTGTATAAGTATATGGGGGACAAATCTAAAATTCGTGAAAAAATATTGTAACTTACAGCAAATTTTGACGAATGAACATATAAACTAATATTAATTGTTCATGTTCATTCATCAAAGTTTGCTGCAAGTTTCAATAATTTCTTACGAATTTTAAATTTGTCCCCCATATACTGTACAGTTTAGCAAATTTTCATCTATAAATTATAATATTTGATAGAATTTTTTTTCAATGCATGAATAATTGAATTACGGTGAACATAAAAGAGAAAAAAATATTGACTCACATTTTTAAATTTCAGGCACATACTTAGATAACTACTACGTGGAAGGAGACGATCATGCCGGATACACCGGCGGCGGAGACGATGGCGACGGAAGTTACGAGCATTCCGAAGGCGAGAGTTACAGTAGTGGTTACTCAAGGGGGAACGGCGACGATGATGGTTCCTACGAAACACACAGTTCCTACTCGTCTGACGGCGACGGCAGCGAAGAAGATGATTACTGACGAGAAAAATAGTCGACTTATCTTGTACATAAAATGTTGTTATGCGAGAATGAAATTAAAAAAAAAAAAACAACGAGAACTCGAGAATTCCAAAGCTTTTGCAAACTTGATTGCAATTCCAAATTTGTCGCGTTGTAAAATTTCATTCTCGTAAGTTGCGTTGTCGTTTTTGTTTTTGATGTTTGTCTGATCTGTGAACAAATAAAGTTCTAAGTTGTTTCGAAAGGTAATTTTTTTAACGTCTTGCGTTTTCTGGTTGTTTGCATTTCGCGCGATGAGTTTGGGTCGACTTGCGGCAAAGAGTGACATCCGACGATAGCTTAGTCGTTTTGTACCTTTGGAGTTGCGTGTTATTAAAAAGTCGATTTGGGAAGCATTAGCAAGAAACTTTGCTCGTTATGTTATAAACGATTCGAGGCAGCGCGATCGCGGCTCATTTTAGTTTATTTTTTGCCACCGTCAGTTTTCGTACGATTGTCCTGCAACACTCAGGCGAACACTCGCGTGACTCCAAGACGTTTTGTTGAAAGCTCACTGGGGGCTTGCTTCTTTTCCACTTTGCTGTTTCGATAATGCAGTCAAGTCGCTAAGCGACGATTTTTATCAGGCTAATTAAAAGACGATAACAGGTTCTACCTCATGGTTTTCACGCCATGATGAAATTTGATTAACGGTTTAGCAATCATTTTATTTTCTTTTTTCGAAACAATCATTTTTTTTCAACTTTTTTTGTAACTGAAATTCGTTCAATTATGAAACGTTTTAGTAACCTTACGTTTGTTATCATTTCTTGTTCGATGAACAAAAAAGGCTTCTTAATTTTCTCTCTCATAATTTTAGAGTTTCAACCTGTGTACAAAAACATTTTACATAATTGTTCTCGTTAGTGAAGTATCAATCAAGTGAAACATTAGACGATTTCACTTACTCTGTATAATTGCGCAACAACATTTTGCGGATTCTGATAACGTTCCCCCGTAGCATTGTTTATACTACTTATTCCGTTGTAATTTGCGATTGCATCATTAATAAGAAATTGAGAAAAAACGAACGAAATCTTTTTGAACTAAACTGCACTGGGATTGTAATTAAATCGAAATAGTTGGAACATTTAATTCGACGTACTCCATTTATCCAATTTTCTTAATGTTTTGCGCTCCCTGATAAAGTCTTTTCTTTTTGATCAAAAGTTTTCACAAAAGTTTGCGCTGAAATAGATTACGTTTGTACTTCCGTCTCCATGATTTCCAACTGTTTTAATTCAAATCCATTTTTGCATTGTTAGTTGAGTATTTGAGACAAATTTTAATTTATATGACTATATATCAGCTGTCTCGCTTGAAAAATTCATAACAATTTTGTTGTTCTCACGAAAATCATATTACGGAATACTGTTTTTAATTAGTATATTTTGTTAATTATTTTAAGAGAAAATGAAAAATTTTCAAAATGTTAATAAAACTAAACTTTTTTTTCTCATGAAATTGATATTTTCACATTCATTTTTAATCAAAAAGATTTAAATTTTTTATCGTGGGACATTTACTTTTGCACAACAGTTAATGAAACTAAACTTTTCAGATATTTTTGTATTTTTCAATTGAAAATCTACTAATATTTTAGAAATTTTTTCATGAAATTGATATTTAAAAATTCAGTTTTAATCAAAAAGATTTCAATATTTTAACGTGGGACGGGTATTTTTGTATAACTAATTTGTTTTTACTATTTTACATGATTCACTTAAAGCAAAAATTGGACTTTTTGAAAATTCAAATAAAAAAACAGCAGTTGGAAAATTGTAATTCGTGATTATTTAGAGGTTTCAGGTAAATATATGTTGCCTTGATATAAATGCATAATGAAGACGGAAGAGGTGTTCAATAATGTAACTGTCGCGTCAAAGGTGGTCATATTTAATTGATGAAGGTACGTGGATCTGCTTACAAAGCAATCTGAACATTTGAGAATCCGAGGCTCGCTAGCGCCGTCTTCTAATCTAATTTTCGTTTACGACCTTGCAGACTTGGATCGAACTTGGCAACCCCTCGGAATTCGAATCCTCTGCGAATATCCAGTTTGCGCCTAAGAACGCCTTTTCCTCTACAAACGACGACTTTTATCTTGATTATGCAGTGCCAACTGTGCTCGGACCTCTCGCGCTGCCAAACAATATCGTAAATGTGCCTATTTTCAAGCTATTTTCGGTTATTATTGCGTGCCACGTTTTATGGCCGGCTCAATATTTCGCGACGCAAACTGCAATCAATGAACCGAATAAGTCCAGAGGAAATAGCCAGGGTTGGAAATTGCGATGCAAAATCATTGGATGGAATAAAATAAATACCGATCGTGGCGCGTGTGTGAATTGCGATTCGTTTTATTTAAACGGACCTTTCGGGCCATTGTATTTTTTTTTTCGCACTTTTCATGATGACTTATTTGTCTGCTGGTTGACACGATTGTTTGGTATTCGAGCAACTATACGACCCGCGACTAATTTAATTAGAAATCTGTTTACATCCGTCTGATTCTGATTACATTTAGTAGTTCTATTTCAATTAGGTCGAAGTTACAGAAGGAAACATGCTCAGACTGTTTTCCAGAGTGGACGAAAATTGGTTTGTCATATGAAAATAGAACCCAATTCGATTTAGATCGGTATAATTCACTGGATGAATTCGTACCTTTCAAATAACACGTTCAATCAAATTTACCTCGCACTCTTTTGATCTTGATTAATAAATAAATCGATACCTATATACGACGGTTACAATATTTTTAACATCACTTTTGGGTTTTATAAACAGAAAAAGTTGTCACCTATTTTCATTCCCTTTTCTGCGTTTATTGTTTGTTTGACATTCAATCTTGGATGTTTAATGTTAATAACTTTTTTTATTGTTTTTTAATACTATTCATTGGAAGAGCAGACGTTTTTTCAATGGTGTCTTTTGGGGAGGTTTGATTAAACAAGCAGTTAACGGCGTTTAGGCAAAGAACACACAACGTTTGTGGAATTGAAAAAGAAAAGCTTCCAAATTATAATAATAAAAACTTTTAGTTTGAGAATGAAAGGCGCTTTGGTCTGCGCGGACAAAAGCTAAAACAGCAGTTGATCCAAGAAAAGTGCCTTTAGGTTGAATTTCAATGGGAACGTCATAAATATTTTTGAGATCAGAGTGTAGTTGCTTTAAAACACAGTCGTGAATTTTTTTTTATTGCACTGCAAATAAATGTTGGTGTCGTAATGTCAAAGAAATGGCGGTAATTATAGTGGCGCAGGAGTCCGCAATGGGAAAGAGTTGCGCCAGAAAAGCACCAACAGTATTCATTGGGTCAGTAAGACAAGTGTCGTATCAACTTCATTAACAATTAATTCAAACTGGAGCGTGTACCTTGTTAATTAAACACGCGACAGAGTTTGCTTGTAAGTTTGTAAGACCGCATCGAGTCTCAAAGTCATCTATAGGGGCGCCGTCTGGAAATAATCAAGTGATGGAAATTTCATATCGGAGAGAAACACTTATTTTTGAAGAATTCCATCCATCGACATTTGTTTCAACTATTAAACATGGATTGTAATGGAACTTTTATATCAAATACAAAAAAAATTTTCTAAACAACTCCACCTATCGACATTGGTTGGAACTAACCGGGTGATAAATTTAGATTCGATATGAAGGCATCAAAGACTTGTTTTTCTTTTTTGTTATTTTTTGCAATGATGGACGTCGAAATTCTTGAAGCTCTCTCTCAGGGGCAATTAAAAGTTCAAATGTGAGTTAATGCGTCGATTTAATTCGCTTTAATAACATGAAAATTCTTTCCATCGATTGGCTTGTCCTTTCGCAGCGCCATTCAAGTTCTATGCAAATTTTATCACATTCCGATGTTCATTATTTCATCGTCCACACATCAGCTGCTTTCGATTATGCATTTTTGTTTTAATCAGAATTTTCGTTCATTGTGAATTTTCGATCATTTCATGTAACAAGGCGCGATGGAAAAATATTTTTCATTTCTTTTTTTTTGGTGAAAAAAACAAAATTGAAGGAAAAGAAAAAACGAGAGACTGTAATTTCATACATGAAAAGAATATGGCGGAAGAAAACTGTTCGCTGATTTTCACGAAAAGTTGTGACATTTTGCTCGAGATGAGTGTTATGTGTCAATTCAGTCGGCAGAACAGCCGACATAATTCGAAGATACAATTCGACAAATCACGGGTCTGGAAAATTCGCGGAGACATGAGTCGTCGATTCGCAGTCTGCAGATATCGACTACTAATATGCTCGTGATTTACCACCTTCATGTAGCCGGCCGGTCCGAATAAATCACTGTGCCCTGACTATCTTCGGATTAAAGAATATGGATTGTTGCATGCCAATAATCCTCTTAGATTTATATTAATCGTCATAATTACTCCAATAATTCTAGTTCGAATCAAACCAGTTCCAAGTATAATCATTATTTATCCATTTGCCGTACAGTTAATTACCAGAATTTTTTCCTTCTCACACATAATTAAATGTAACAAATTTTGCATAATTGATTATCCTTAATTATTATGGTGGTACTGATGAGATAAAAAAAATTATAAAAAACAATATTCGTGCACGATAAATTATGGAATCACCATTCTTCATACTTATAAGCTGATTAAGCGTGAACAATTTTTTCGAAAGTACAAAATTTGGCCGGGGGAGAGGGACGTCAAAGTTTATTTATAAAAATCGGAGATACAAATTGTATGGTGAGAGTGAGTGGCGTTATTAATGGGATGTGTATGGGTACAGTTGGGGATGGAGATTTATGTGACGGATAATAGGATTAATAGGAAAATTAGACAGTTTATCGACGAGAACGCGCGGCGATTAACGATTCGTCGTTTGACAGGGCGAGCCCCAAAACGGCCGACTAATTCTCACGAGTGCGCGTTATCTAAAGAATCGGATTTGAACGCGAAATTACACGCGACCGAGTGTGCGCGCGGCGCTGATGCGAATTTGCTTTCAATTTCAAAGCGAGTCGCGAGAATTGTGTGCTCGTCGTTGAACAGCGGAAACCACTTTCTCGATCTATTCACGTTTTTGTTTGGCGGAAAAACAAAATGCACAATACACAATGCCGCCGAGAGTATATTGGCTAAATTTTGTAGGTTTCCCGTTGCCGAGCACGCGGCTAATCCCGAGAACATTTTTCTAGTCACAATAGAGACGATACCGGCGAAATTCCCCGCTCCGAGGGTACAAATAAGCAGCACTTTTGAACAATTTTGCGGAAACCTCGCGTATTGCTGAATAAGCCAATTAAAAATATGCTTCCCTTGGCGGTGCGCTATTAATCGCTATAACCGCTTCTGTTTCCCATTATTATTCAACAACAAGACACTGTTTTTCCCAACAATCATCGTCTTTTTTTCGTACACTGAAAAAAAAATAAAATAAAAAAATACTCACTGATATCAAGTATATAATATACTTGAAAAAATTTACTTGAATTAAGTATATTTCACTTGAATCAAGTATATTTTTAGTTTTTTTAACTTTTTTGAGATTCGATCAAATTTCACTTCAATCAAGTATATATATTCTCAAATATATGTGAGAATATTTTCTACTTCTCATTCAAGTTAGCATTTTTTTCAGTGTATTTATTAAAAATACAGAAGATCCAAATATCTATGCAAATAATATGACCTGTTAAATTTCACACTGAACTAGAAATTAGAATTTTGAATAATTTTGAACGTTATTTATGTTTTCATGTCTCATTTGAATTTTGATTTTTGCAAAAAAATCGCAAAATTACTTGTCACGAAATTTTTCGATTTTTATTTTTATAAAAAAGGAAGAATTTTGAGATTATACAGTCGTCGAAAAAGATTATAAATTTGTTTTATTCTGACTGATCGGAGTTGTAAATTTTAATACCTTTTTTTAATTTATAATACTGGCGATATATTGATTATTTATTCATAAATTCATAAATAAATTAAAGGTTATAATTATTGCTTTATCAATAGAAAATAAATTTTCAAAGTGCAAGCATGAAACAATGTTTTCAACCAATTAGTTATATGTATTAAAATATACTTGATAAAGTTTGATATGAATCTTTTCAGTTTTATCTTATGATGAAACGTAATATGAGTAGCTTTTGTGTAAATTATGTGTATTCAATTTTATTGAATGTCAAATATCCATTTGGAAATTCAAAAACAGTTTTCTGTTAATGAATACAAGAAAATGTTGTTAAAATCGATAAAATTTGTATGAAAATATCACGGTTGTTATTATACGATGTGTGTTTTTACGCTGCGTCTTTTTTCGTTATGTTTTAATTTTCTGTGTCCTCCGGCAAATTGTGTCTTCAGAAGCTCGAGCCTCTTTTTTGAATTTTAAATATTACTATTAAATATTACTTTTAAATACTAATTGAAATACTAATTTTCAATACTAATTATTTAATGTTAGAAATTAGCGTATTTTGAATTTTGCATTTTTTTTGAAACTACATGAAACTAATTTAGCGTTTTGGATCAATACCGAAATAAATTTCCAAACAAAAAGATGTTGTAAGATGGTTAAATGGAAAAGAATTGATTGAAAAAAAGTAATTAAACGCTACAAGAAAT
>JAAMPD010001640.1:0-21912 GCA_025266255.1 Trissolcus basalis | reverse complement strand
ATTAGTGAGAAGGAAGGGCGAAAAAAAGAAAAGAAAAAAAAAAGAAAACGAGAGGAAGAACTTTTGACGAAGCTTGTTTCCCTCTGTTTTGTATGCTATTTTGTTAGGTAACAAGATGTAAAGTGCCTGTACCGGCACTGATACTTATTTTACACTATAGATGCAATTTCTTTTATTCTTCTGAAACATCACTCCGAGCCTTTGAAAACTTTTTTAGGATTGACAATTTTTATCGTCGTCACAAAATCAAATGTTTTTCATGATACACAGATTAAAGAAAAAAAAGAAACCAGAATCCCAGGTTCCAGCGATTGTTCCCCACAACAGAGCATCGACGGCAAAAACGCAAAAATGATTCACAATTCACGTTCCCATTCGTCGATAAACCGTTTCATTTAGTGCGATAAAATGGTTTTGATATCACGAACAACCTTCAGGTTGCAATTTTTGGTGGACGATCTGGCGCGCTAGATCGTGTGAATAAATCCCGTGGTTGTTACATAAAAGTCACAGCTAACGGAGAAATGGTCTTTAAAGCTGTGATAACGCGCCGTTATAATGACCCACAACAGATACGAAAGTTGCGACGTTGCAGGGAGTTTGTTTTTGTTTTTTGTGTTGTTTTTTTTTTTTCGTGTTTGTTTCTAACTCAGAAATACGCGAGACAACGGAAGGATAAAAATTATTTTCAAATAATATTCGCCGGGAAATCGGCGACTCTCGCAACTTTTTGACGGGATAAGCTCGACTTGCGGCTGCGAGTGCGAGTAAAACAAGTAAGAAAAGTGGACGAACTCGTGAAACAGCTACGTGCCTTATGAGACTGACGCAACAGAAATAATGAATGAAAAATTTGCAACCACGCGATGCGGTTTAATTTTAATGCAAAATGTGGGACAACTTGTCGCGTCCTGCAGGAGAGCTTAGCCTGGAACTTAATTAATTAGAGAAATTAAGAATCGCGTGCGAAATCCTGCAATATTTTCAAACCACATTACTCGGATGAAGCCTATTAAAATGTTAATTGATGCAAGCTTTTCGCCATCAATTAAACTTTCGTTCAATTTGCAGAACAACATTTCAGTTTCACTCACGTTTAGATGAAATTGAAAGTACTGAAATTGTGAGAGGAGAGGGGGTTAATTGGGAGGGGTGGGGGTACATTATTAACTTTCAATGATAAAAATTGATATCTACCTTAAACTATAAAAAATGTTATTGAATATAATAAATTTTTGTGAAAAAATATATTTCTAATTATAATATTTAAATATATATGTTTATATGCATGTATATAATTGTGAAAAAACCAGGTTGAGATTGAAATTGTGAGCGGGAAGGGACTTCTTTCAGAAGGGTGGGGAAATTATGGCTTTCAATAATCAAAATTGCCATCTACCTTGAACTAAAAAAAATATTTTTCAATATAATGTGTAAATATATATATTTACAAATATAATTTTCAAAAAAAGAATAGAGCTTGAAATCGCGATAGAAACTTTCTAGCTCATAAACTGCAACTCTGGAAAAATATTCAAAAAATATATATTTTCATATTTCTAATATTTTTAAATAGAAATTCATAAAAAAAATTATATTGAAATATTATAACTGCAAAAAGGGTGAAGTGAAATTTTGAGGGTGGGGGTTAAATTATAAGGGGAACATTGTTTATTTTAAAAATTGCATATGTAAAAAAAATGGTTTAAAAAATAACAAAAAATTTAAAACATTACTGTTTTATAAAAAACATATATAATTTTTCTTGAATATATTTCAACTTAGTTTATTTATATTATAGTCAGAACCCCTTAAAAGTATTGAAATCGCGACGAAAATTATTTGATGCCGTCTATCTTATTTATTGCTTTCAGTTAGATTAAATTAATCTCTATGAAAAAAAAGAAGCGAAAAAGTATCGAAACCCGTTTTTTGTGTGGCATGTGTGCGACGGCAGAGCCCAAATATTTATTGATATATACGAAACATGATCTAACGACTGGGAAAGTTCGGATGCATGCAAATGATAAAAAGTAAACAAGTCGGCGGCATGCTTCAACGAGTTTTGGAATACGAAATAACTTTGGGTCATCGATCGCTCCATTACGTATAAGAAAGACAGGGCTCGTCTCTGTTTGATAGATATACGACTCTTTCGCCTGAATAACGCCAGGAAAAGTCGCGAAATTAAACGAGACAAATATTAAAATCAAGCAAAACCTCGTTCGGTTAAAATATTTATGGCTGCAAACAAGTACAAAATGAACGACAAAAAATGTGCTAATTGAATTTTGCAAAAGCGTAAATACCAAACTTTGCAGGTGTAAATGTTATTAAAACATTTTTTTTTCATCAGTCGTGCATTTTTTGTCCGTCGCTTGATTTGGGAATAATGTTCGAATTACAAACTTCATCAAGTCCCGCATTGGAAAACAAATTTAGTTACAGGATTTATCCGAAAGTAATCGAATTATCTAACGCTAAATCGCATTTACGATCAAAGTTATCGCCAGCTTCGTTGTACGATGGATAAATAAAGAAATAGGTTAAGTGAAATTTTGTTACCCAGACGTCCGTCTTAACTTTTTTATTGTCTCCCGATTGCCCGATAAATCATTTACTTGTAATGGCATTATTGATGAAATAATTTGTCAGCGCGCTGTCGGGAAGTTCAAAATGAATAATTATTCGAATATCGGCAAGAACTATTTGTATATTATTCAGTTCAATTAGTTTCAATGAATTTCATTAATATTTGTTTGTTTGATATTTCCTCAATAGTTGAACAAAATTTAATCTTTACTGTTAAAACTTCAGGATGTTACTTGTCAATTGACTAATTAATTATAATAAGTAATTAATTCTATTAATATTCAATTCACATCCAATGTTGAACAATTTTTTTCTGAATAAACCCCAGACGAGAGTCATGATTTATTATTTTTTTCTTCTTATTTCAAAAATACGTCTAACTTTTGAGGAACAAAAAAAAATCGTTGAACGATTTTTGATAAAAGGTCCAATGGAAAGTAATGTTCGCGTACACATCATGCGGACGGCGGATCGATTCGAGAGCAAAGCCTTTTCATTGCGAATGAAAATCCAGATCGCTTATAGCCTTTTTTCGTATTTTCCACGTGACTCCCGGCATGTCGAATGGGAAATAATATATCTGCGACGCGCAATTCTACCGGACGAAGGCAAGATGAAAAGTGTTTATAAATTTCGCACGACGTTCAGTTTGATGTTAAATTCAAGCTTTGGAAAATAACATGCTGAAAACGGGAAAGAGCAAAATTTCAATTCTTCTGCAAAAATAATCATCGACATATTATTTGTGTTATGATTCTTCATCGGCGACAATTCGTGTTTCAACAATTGATCGCATTGATTAAAAAATCAAACAAATCATTTCTGACAATTTTTACAACCGAAAAAGATATCGAAAATAGAGTCCTTCAGAAGCCGGATATATCAAAGTTTGAAAACTTTAATGAAACTGTAACATGAAAAGTATCTTTAATTCTTTACCTTTTTTGATTTTTCGAATTAGAAAATTTTCTGATTAAATAAAGTTTATGTCCAATACTTTCCAGAAAAGTTTTCTGACAAAAAATTTCATATAAAAAATATACAATATACTGAGACAAGTTCGACCTCTTGGGAAAAATATTTTAGTTGATTTGGCGGCATTTGTGAAACATTAGACTTATATATAAATTTTTAATATTTGAAATGAAAAAAAATCTATAACGTTACCTACAAGGAAAAAATAAAAGTATAAATATATTTCAGTTTTATATTTTCCATATAAATATAATTTATGTTCATGTTTTTGATTAAATTTATATTCAATCTATATATTATTTGATCAAAAAAATATACTTCACTTATATGAAAAATATATATAAATTCCACATATATTTGTACATATATTTCGTCCCTGTGGGACGTATAAATATATTTTCAATTTACATTTTCATATAAATATCAATATATGTTTTTGATGAAATTTATTTTCATTCCATATATCATTTATATTATTTACTGATATATACAAAAACGAAAATATATTTTCGAATATATTTATTATATCTAAAATATATCCGTATACTTTATAGATACTTTCTAGATACACTTTCAAATCATTTGTTAAACGTCAAAAAATTATATAAATAAGAAATATAAAATAAATATGAATCTTATCGAAAAATATAAAATTAAAATATATTTTACATATATTTTTATATTTAAAATATATTTGTTTATTTATAATATATACGTGATTTATAAATCGTTTACAAAGCGGCAATAAGTTGTATAAATTAAATATAAAATTATTATAAATTTTATCGAAAAAATATATTTTACTTTATATGAAAAATATAAATTCCGCATATATTTGAACATATATTCTTGTCCGTGTGGGATGATAATATATAAATATATATCTGTAAAATAACTATATATTCCAAAAGTATATATCAAAATAAAAGTTGGATTGGTATTCAAAAAAGGTCGTTGAAGAAGGACGGGAGAAAAAGGTTTAAAAGATTTCTCACTATTTTGATGAAAATGTAGTGCGAGTGTTTTGTGAGCGCGGATTTCTTAGGAACGGGAAACAATATATTTGAGGATGAGTTGGTGAGTGTGAGTTTCTTGAGGGTAACGTCTTGGGAACGTTCGTCAATGGCGGAAGCACGCACGAGGGAGCACCGCTCTCCGACCCTTGACTGTCGGCCAGACGCACATACGGAGCGTGAAAGCCGCACGTGGGAAAGCCGCTCTCACGTCACGCCGTTGCATCGGAGACGCATTACCGGATGCCGAAGTGGCTCGTTCGCCCGGCAAACCAAGGCAAAAGGTGGAGTGACGCGCGCCCCACAAGTGCACAGGAACTTGAACGTAAATAACGCGAGTGTCTTCCCCCTCCCCCTCCCCTTTCCCCCCTCCCGGCGCAATTCTTCTTCTCGTCGCTTTTCGGCTCCACTTTTTTACCGAGCTCGCTTAGAAATCTTATTTTGTTCGTCTGGCTTTTCGCTGTTTGTTTCGCATCAAGGCAAATTAAAACGATTGTTTTTGAACCAACTTCCAACGTGGATTTATATATACCCCCCCCCCCACCTATTTTTACTTTCTTCTTGTTTTTCATCTTCATTCTTTTTTAATTTTTTAATTTTTTTTTTTTTTCTAAAAAGATCCTCTGTTTGTTATCATTATTTACATTCCTTGAAAAGCACGACGAAAAGTTGAATCGCGTTATTGTTCTAAGGCAGATCCGAAATTCACGAAACTCCGATGTATAATGTTTGTTTATGGATGCAATAAATTTCAGTAGTTGTCTTTTCGTAAAACATTGTTTATTGCCCGCTCGCCCGGGGTATTTGCATATAAAATGTTATGTGAATAGAATAAATATTCACAATTATGCAAACATTCGAGGGAAGCTTTGTACAAACTTCGGCTACGAAACGTCATTAGGTTCGACTCCCACATAATTTGCATAAAGTTTGTCTAATGTTAGTCAAGAGAACCATTAGGAATTAGATTTAGATTCTGAAGGAGATATTGAGTTATAAGTCTGCTCTAATTGCTTTAAATTACAATCGCACCGAGTGCAAATAAAAACAAGCCCGTAGCCCGAGATATTGAATAGATTTGTTGGCACAATAACAAGTCGGCAAGTTCGCTTCCAAGTTGTTAAATTGTAACGGGGATTTTGCGGAGGGGGGACAGTTTATGTCACGACAGTGAATAAAATTCGAGGCAAATTCAATTTATCCATGTACGTGAAAATTAATTTCATCTTAAACAGCGGCTATTAACGTTTCGAGGCGACGCCAATTGGTTATGCTCACGCGATATAACATGCTCCAAGGAACCTCACCCCCTCCCCTTTTTTCCCGCACCTTCCTCCCACCAGCGGGCCATTTTTCTATCCACCGTAAGAACATTACCATCAACTGACATGCGACCATCGATTCTCGCTTAAACATAAAGTGTAACGAAATTGTATCGACGTCTCGTAAAAGAATATCCGCAATGTCCTTCCTTACGTCACGGCTTGTTCGTTTGTCATAGTTTTATTGCCAACCTTTTTTCGACCATCTTAAAATGTCTCGTGCCATTTTTTGTCTACTCTTTTGTGGACGAACAATGTATTTTTTTTTTTCTTCCAAGGGAACAAAAAGTAAGAAGAAAAATTAATGGAAAAAAATTAATAGCAAGAAAGAAAAGTTAATAGAAAGATGAGGAACATTATTATCAGGTTTATTTTTTATGGAATAGCTGCAGGTGGTATTTTTTTTCACCCTCCCATCGGTAACTATTGTTTTTACTATGCATGTGATTATAGTGTAGCGTCGAGACATCCGCCTTTTCAGGCTATACCGTGCAAATTAATGCGATATAACTATCCCGGCTTGTACGAACGTAATTTTCAAAGAAACTACAAGTCTTATCAACGTGAAATAGTTGCATTAATGAAAATGTTTCGGAGTACTCTACCAAATCAAAAATGTGAAACATAAAATGTATACGAAAATTCGTCGGATTTTTTTGATGAATCGTCATACATTCCAAATAAACATTTTTAATTTAACAAACATTTGAAGCTGAATTCCAAAATGAAAACAATCGTTAAATAATTTTGTGCCAGAAATTCAAGATATTGAACATTTTGACGTTTTTGTCACATTTTTTTTTCAAATCGTTTTATAAGAATTTCAATAAAAAAATGTCTTCAATTTTTCTGACAGCATTACATCATCTGCATTAATAGATTATTATTATTGATTTTTCGTTCACTGTCCTATATCAAGTACCATAAGGTAATATCATTTTATTTTATTTTTTATTTATTTATTATTATTATTATTTTTTTTTTTACAAAAACACAAATTGGAAAAAATTAATCAACGAAAAAAATATTACCGAAAGAACATCGATGTATTAATTGTTAATTCAAATTGAAGTACGCTTCACTCAAAATCATACATATTATTTAAAAGTACATCCATCCACAAAGAATATCAACGCTAAAATAATCAAATGTCCGATGAGGATAATTAAATTCCAACTGAATTAACTGCAATTTAATTACACCAACTAAAATATTCCATCAGCGCGTCTGAACGAATCTGTTTCATCGAATAATTTTCTTTCGCGGCTCAAAGTATAAAATGTCAGGATATTTAACGACATTTAATGACGACAGAATTCAGTAGCTAGTTGAAGGGAGAGAAAAAAAAATTTTTCTCCTGCACTATTTAGTATGTTTCGCGCAGTCTTTTGATTAAAGAACCTAAGATCTTCTGCGTCAAAGTGAATCAAAATTAAATTTAACCCCGCGTGGGAGCGTTTGATATTGTCGGGCAAAATTTTACAGCGGTACACGATGGCCAGAGAACAGAGAGTAAACGCCTGAATTTGAGTTATGATTCAAAGCGGATCTTCCAAATTATCACCTGCCAATTACCAACGTTTAAGATATTTTCAAAGTTGACTTTCTAAGAATTTTTGTAACAAAATTTTGGAAATTATATAAAATTATAAATACATATAAATAAATATATATAAATATATACGATATATAGTATTATATTTTTCAAATATTTTTGTATATCATAAATATATAACAAATTTATATTTAATTTAAACAATTCATATATGAAATATATTAATTCATATTTTATTTATAAATTATTATTATATTATAATTAAATATTTTTAAACTAATTTTTTTTATTCTGTAAAAATATCAATATAACAATAATACCTTCAATAAATTTAATATCAATTTTAAAAATAGTTCTCATATTAGAACTATATATATTATTCATTATATGGGTTAATTATATTAATCATAATATTAACCAAAATTGATTCTCATTACTCAAAAAAGAAGCACTAACTTTTTTTCTAAACATACGTCAATCCAAATTAATTTCAATATCTCAAAAAAAAAAAATAATAATAATAATAATAATAATAATAATTAACTTGAAAAAAAAATCAATTTTTAAAAATTTAATTGTTTCATTTCTATTCGGTTGCAAAATATTTTCGATTTTATAAATTATTTCCCATCACGTATTCTGGATATGACTTAAGGTCGCCAGGACTTGACACAAACTCGGTCACATCCGTTTGACCAAAAAGTAGAAAAAAAAGATTCTCCGGGGAACCAGTGGCACTCGGTAAATCAATCCTTTGTTTTGTCACGATGCCGAGACTTGTCCGCGCGCGCTCCATTATGAAAGTGTCTCTTGAAAACACCCCCGTTCTTTTCCTGGCGACGCGTTCTTTACAAAACACTCGTCAAGTTGCATCCACCCGACCCATATTTGTAATGTGAATGACAAAGAAAAGTAGGAAGAAAGGAGACGAAGAAAAAAGGTAGACGCAAAGAAAAAAGACCCGCAACAAGAAAAAC
This sequence comes from Trissolcus basalis, assembly GCA_025266255.1. NCBI lineage: Eukaryota > Metazoa > Arthropoda > Insecta > Hymenoptera > Scelionidae > Trissolcus > Trissolcus basalis. The sequence goes on along the minus strand of JAAMPD010001640.1, from coordinate 13,478 downwards.
ATCATATTTTCTTACCCGGCCGAGCACGTGGGATGCCTCTCGCGCGATACATAAAATCATTCTATTTAGACGCTCGACGAGATGTGCAAAAAACTAACGATTCCTTCGACTCGAGAATTTCTAATTAAAATTGCGATCCCATCCAGAGCGAGAGAAAAAAGTGTGAGAGAGAGAGAGAGATAGGAGTAAAAAAATGTATAATCCTTGTTATAATCCGCGTCCCGTGAAAATAATCGCCGTTTTCATGAATGACGGTTAAATTGTGCCATCCGGCTTATATTATCACGGTATTATATTCATTTTCGTCCGGCCTACACTGCGGATAAATCTTATTTATGAACGCTGATTCTTTGCCAATAGCTTTAAAAGCCCGACGCGGTCTTCGTTTGTGGGCTCCCGATTTTCAGGATATTGCACTGTGGGAAATATGATTAAAGCAGAGAGAGAGACCGCCGGGAGAGAGAGAGAGAGAGAGAAAACGCGCTCGCGCGCGGCTCTCTTCTTGCGGCAACTTTTCTTTCGAGGTAAAGTTGATGAAATCTGCAGAAAATATCGAAAAGGCACATGAAAATCCTCAGTCGAGTATAGTAATCAATTTTCTCAATACGCCATGACGTTAAAATTGTATCAAGTACTTTTCTCTTTTTTTCTCTCCTCCCATCCTTTCCCTTCCCGGGTTTTCAAAATTGAATGAGATGAATATAAGAAAATATTTTTCCAACTGGATAGCTAAAACGGAAACAATTTATTTTACACTTTAAAAAACGAAGAAAAAGAATCAAATTTACTTTCCTATTAATGAAATTTTGTAATGAAAAGAATTTTCCCTCACGTACGAAAATATATCCGCCAAAATATATTCTATTTTATAATACTTATTGCCGCTTTTTATAAATTTTTTATATACTAGTTTTATAAATTTATATAATGGAATTTATAAAAAGAATATAAACCAAATATTATACTCATTGCCGGAATATATTTTCTACACGAAAAAAATATTTTGTTTATATTTTCAAAATATATTTGACATATATTTTATATATTTAAAATATATTCGTGTATATTTCACATATACGTGATTGATAAATCATTTATAAAGCGGCAATAAGTTATATAAATGATATATAAAATAAATATATATTTTATCGAAAAAATATATTCAATTTATATAAAAAATATATAAATTCAAAATATATTTCCGCGTATATTTTTATCCCTGTGAGACTTTTGCCTATAAAAAAGATATGTACAATTTGTAATAGAATTTTTTTATCAATTTGAAAGATGAAAACAGATTTCGAGATTCGAAATTCAACAACTTGTAATTCAAAGATCAAAAAATTTCTGACGTTGTAATTCAACTTATGACGTTATTATGAAAAAAGTGGAATCCCGACGCAGATAAACGCAAGCTCACAATGATAATACAAGGAAATATTCGGCGTTTTTGCAGCTAGAATACTTGTAAATGGGATTACTTCTTGGGGGAGAAAATAGCAAGCAGCATAATGTGGACAAATGAACGGTTATTGTTCCTCGTTTCGGGTATCTGCGGGACGCTGAAAAGCGCGCGTTTGAGAGACAAAATTTTGAGGCGTCTGTGTGCACGGCTCTTTTCATGGTCAACGGGCGCACAATGCTCACGTAACTCGAAATGTTTCAACTGATTGGATCGATTTTAATTCAATTTTTGGCGTTGAAAAAGCCCCGCGACCGTAAGATTATCGCGCAAAATAGCAAAACGACTTCCACGTTCAGATTATTTTTGCCCCGCGTGAAATAACTCGAATTGTGTATTTATGTGTGTGTGTGTGTGTGTGTGTGTGGGATGTGGCAAGTGTGTGTGGACTTTTTAAAATTTCAACCCCGGCTATAAACGCGATCGACTGTTAAAAATTCACCATCCGCGAACAAATTCAGTGAAAACAAATACATCGAATTCTAATTTGTGTATAATAATTTTTTACCGTCCTATAAAAATATTGTGCCACGGAGAGAGCTCGCGTCGAACAAAAGTAACACATAATTTTATTGTCCCGATAAAAATTGTCCGATGATAATAAAACGGAATTTTCTTTAGACATTAATATTTTATCACGCCTATAAATTTGATGACAGAGTTTACTCACGGTATAAGAAAACATATGGACCCTCATCTCATTTGGCCTTAGCCATTAAACAATTCTTACCTGAAACATAAAAAAGTTACATTATTTAAGTGATAAAAACATTTTTGAACATTTTTAATTTTTTGTTTAATTGAAAAAAGTATGAAATAGTTTTCACGTATAGAAATTATTTAGACATATATGGTCATAAGACATTTATATATTTGATATTATATATATCTCATTATATATATCATATTGATATCATTATCATACTTGAATATGGTAAAATATATTCGTACCCAGTTGGATATATGGATCCATATATAATTAGCTAAGAAATTATATTATGTTTCAATTATTTATGTATCGATAGATATATCTGACACCACATTTATATAATTGATAATATAAGTTGTCATATTTGATATATGGTAAAATATATTAGTATCCAGTTTCATATATGGAACCATATATAATTAACTGTAACATTATATAATGTTTTAATTATTTATATATAGATAGATAGATCTGATACCACATTTAAATATTCATATCATAAGTTGTCATATTTGATACATGGTAAAATATATTCGTATCCAGTTTGATATATGGAACCATATATAATTAACTGTAACATTATATAATGTTTTAATTATTTATATATAGATAGATAGATTTGATACTATATTTTTTTGTCATAATTGATATATATTAATTTATATTTGCACCTATTTGGATATATGGATTCATATATAATTAGCAGAGAGACAATGTTATGAATCAATTTTTTATACATAGAAATAGATATAGATATATAAATAGACAATATCTAAGTGTTTTTACTAAAGTTCTTATAAAGAAGACATTTCGCTCATTTGTAAGGACAGAAACAGAAAGAAAACGCAGCATCAATCTTATTGTCATTAAGAAGTATTAAATATCATTTAGACTTTGATAAATTTCCGGGTGTTTTTCGGAAATCCGAAATACTTGACAATAAATAATGACCCTCTCGCGGACATGGTGTGAGGGGTCGCGAGAAAGAAAAAAACTTATCACAGCCTTTTAATAACGGACTTATCAATTCCGTCTGGACGCGTATCATCGCATGGTCAAAGCATTTTTTGTCACTTATAATAAATGGGCTTCAACTCGACAGCAGCTTAATTAAATTTGTGAATGGCGTACCGTTTAATTACATGATTCATTGAACTCGCTTAACTTCAACTCCTCGCAGCAACTGTGTTTGCAGACAAACTTTTTCGATAACAAAAATTGTAATAACAATTTTTACAGTTTGTTCTTCTCGTCGCGGCAAAAATTATTCCCAACTTTGACATGCCCCTTTCAAATTCCCCCGACAACGGCGAAAGTAAACCCATTCGTGATTTAAATATTTCAACTTACCAAAAAAAAAAAGTGAATAACCAAAAAAAGAAAAAAAATTGTGACCTGTTTGAAATTTAATTGGCAACTTCACCGAACCCGATAAGCAACGCAACCACAAGATTTTTAGTAAAGCTTATCGCGTATTTTTTTTTTTTCAACGAGGATTATCCCCTATATCTGATTCAATTTCATGTACCATTGAATGATCGAAAATCGTGGGCATCCATTGAAAGACATTTTCACAAAGATTAAATGTTCATTCGAGTAATTTGAGAGACGGACCAGTCGAGTTGCGGACCACTCATTTAATTTTATCAACCGGATTGATTCTGTCTCGAACGAAAACAATCATCCTCGAACGGCAAAAGTGTCCCTTTGTGATTTGAATTCAAACCGGGATAAAAATGCGATAAAGAAAGCCAGTTGACAATTGACTTAAAGATGATTTAACATTTGTCAAGCGCGGAGGGCAAAGCCATTGTCTGTACACGAAAAGTCACCTGTTTATTTTGTCTTCGAGCGTCGCTGCTTTCCGCGTTGCATTGTACTAACGCAATCTGTTTCCCGCTCGGATTCTCAGGAGATATCGAATTCGGACGTTTCGAACAAGGCTTCCCGTTGTACGCTGTCGTTCCTTGCGGATTAATCAAACGGCGGCGACGGCGCCGCAGGGGGGCGGTAATGAAGAAGCGGAGGGGAGGGGGGTGGGCGAAGTATTAACTTTTCTTCTGCGCGCGAGTTAATTACACAACTGTACCCCGAGTTTCGTCCCAAACTTTTTCATCTTCAATTTGTGTAATTTTGACAAAAATATTATCCTACGTTTTGTTCGGAAATATTTTCTATTCAAACAGCAACAGATGTTCCCCCACCCCTACCCCGACCAGTGACAAGTTATTTATTTACAAACGTCAACGTTGGCTCAACGAAAGAAGACGATTTAATTTGACACTTGAATTGTGCAAAATTCTTGGACATGGTGCAATTGAATTTCACGTAATTCTTGAATCCGAGCAATTCGTGGAAGTTTCATGATGCAATTTTCCGTGAGCTCCAACTGACGTTTCGTTTCGTTCGGTCAAACGTTCGGCGTTTAATAAAATAATTAGTACCAAGAGCCGGGCGCGTCCCCGAGTTTAACAAGAATTTTATGAAATTGGCATTCGCAAATAAACGCGGCGACTCGTTAAAACGTAATTATGACATATTGTATCCACTTAACGAAAACATTTTCGTACCTCGTTATCCTTTGCTATTGCTTGGGTGCTCGTATAATCTCGGATTGCCATTTTATCGGGTCCTCAAGCATCCTTTTGTCTCATCATTTTTTGTGTCAGTTTAATCATTCTTTGTGCAATGTTATAACTTGGTTCGGTGTCCGAGCAAGTTTTTTTTTTTTTTTCGTTCTAGTCTCTGTTGCAGAAATCGATCCTGATGGAAACAGTAAAATAATTCGAGCAAATAAAACAATTCAATCGTTCCTTTTTTGTATCTAGTTTCTCTTTTCGTGTTTTTTTTTTCTTCCTCCTTTTTTTCAATCAATGATCAAGTGCCAGGAAGATTCATTGGAAAATTTGTACAAGTCACTTGAGACCCTGGAAGTTTGCGAGTGCTAGTGTGGCAATTTGCATCCGTGAGAACATCACAGGTCGTTTTTCCTCGGTGATTTGAAAGCAGGCGTGGCTCGCTCGACAAAAGTGGGAAAAGCAGGCGGACAAAAACTAGGAAGATGGACCGAGCACAATATCATAAGGACGAGTACGACGACTCGGAACCTCACGAAGGGTCGGGAAATTTGTGGTTATCCATACCAGGCTCAGATTATATTCAAATTCGCACGGACGAAAATATATTTTCAAAATATAAACAAAATATATTTTTCGTGTAGAAAATATATTCCGGCAATAAGTATAATATTTGGTTGATATTTTTTCTATAAATTCCATTATATAAATTTATAAAATATTATTATTTTTATTTATTATTCAATAAATAATTTATTTTTATAGAAAATAATATAAAAATTGGTAGTTACCAAGATTTGAACACTCGACTCCCAAATAGAGTTTAGACTTCCAGACCACACAACCAAAAGTATACGATGAATTATGTGTAAATTATTGATTTTTCGGAGATTTTTTTATATACAATTTATATTAAAAATTTCTTGTTGTTTTATAAAAATCAATAGGTATTAAAAAATATTTGAAATATATAGATCTATCTTGAAATACATTTAGACTTAATTCATAACTATATAATATTTTGTTATGTCATATTTATATAATAATAGATGCTAAATCTATTTTTAAAAATATTAGTAAGAAATTTGTTTATAAATGTTATTAAGCTTATGAAAAATTGAAATAATATGATTAAACTAAAATAAACCTATTCGGTAATAAAATATAATCAACATGTGAACAATGATTATTAAAATTTTCCTATTTTTTAATCTTACCATTTTATTTACAAATATATAATAAAATATATATGTGAATAAAAATATATAAAATATAAAAGCATTTTATATTAAATCATTAATATTCAGTCGATTAAATTCAATTTCTATTTTTTAACAAAATTTGCTTAGAAATACGATAAATTTAAAAACAATCGCAAAATCGATAAAATAATATCACGAACAAAATTAATTCTGTATAAAGTTTTAAAATAAAATATAATAAACAATATTCAATATGATGAAATTTTTTTTTTATTCAAGCCAGTCAGGACCTAATTTATTTCTAGTTCAAAAACCTGAAATCGCTTTCTTCGTTGACACAAAAGCCCTAATTTTTCACAAACAACCGAAAAAGTTGTCATCCTATGATCAAAACCATCATTTTTTAATCGTTGAAAACCGATGTTTTTCACAGAAGTGATTACAATTTGAAGAGCACGATGAGATAAGACCTCCGAGCGATAAACGTTGTGCAAGTGTGTTGCAGCGAGGAAAAGTTTTATTAAAATTTTTGCGCGGGCAAAACTTTTGTGTTGTATAAATCTTGGTGTTTGATCAGTCACATCCGGCGTTGGAACACTTTTCGAAAAGTTTCGAGTTGCATTTATTTTCACGCTTCTATGTTGAGTACCAATTTGGTCGGTGTCACAAAAAAGCAAACCAAAAATAAAATAACAGAAAACTAAGTCGAATCTCTTCTTTTCTTTTTTTTTTCGTCTTTTTGTTTCAATAGTTCGGAAAAGTTTATTTTTTCCAACGTGCATCTGTTTGTAATGACCCGCTGACCTGCGATACGAAATGAAATGCTTGGTCAAAAGGAAGAACGAAGAAAAAACTTGGAATCCTCGAAATAAGTACAGCCACCGACTGGCTTTTCATTCGAGAACAAAACTGCATCCATTATGGGCGCTGCAATAATACGCCATTATATTTTCAACTATTATCCCCCCAATTGCAGCCACATCTGGGCATTATCCCGAACTGCAAAACGCGCTCGCTTTTCATAAATACTTCAAATCAAAGTACAAAGTACTTGGAAATATGTCCACGTCGTGCAAGAAAAAAAAGGAGAACATGCCCGTGGAATATATATAAATATAATACCGGGGTCTATAAAATCCGTAACAGAAAGTCTTCGAAAATGTCTTCTCTACGTGACTTTTCCGGAAACCGGTCAGCTCATAACCGCGTCTCAACTGAATGATCGATTCGCTGCGCCTTCTCCCGATAAAACGTACTCCGTTACGCGCCCAGCGTACCTAATGGCCACAAAAGTCTGCGTTTTATTTGTCAGGTTTATGATATTTTCAAATAAGAAGAAAAAAAAACATAAACTGCATTGCAATTTTTTATACAAATCAATTTCACATTTCATAAGTCTTTCGAACGAAATACACTGTTGTTGAAAACATTTTCACTTTTTTGCAAAAGAAAAAAAATAAATAAATAGACATCACATTTTTCAATGAACTAAAGTTTCGTAAATTTATGCACTGTTATTTGTTCTTCCTGGTTGATTTTTTTTATTATCAAAATAGATTATTTGATGTTCCTTGTTTTTAATCATTTTTAATGACAACAAAAAAATTCATTTCGATCGCTAAAATATTGCAAAAATTGTCAAACCATATAGCAGTATTTTCCCCACTTTTCCTCAGTGTGGAAAACATCAAAATATCAGAACAACACATTCATACTATTTTTGCCTTGCAACCCACTCGGACAATGCAACCAATTTTGTTATTCGGTGAAATTCCCAGTCAAAATGTACATTAAAAAAATTTCGTGAAAAAAAGAAATTTCAGTAATGTAACACCAAATTTTCAATACGAATTTTTATTTCCGGCTGTGTATTTTAAAGTTTTTATTTCATTCGAGGAGTTAGGAGAATAGCAAAGGAGATATGACACTGATTGAAGATCCGTTTGCAGTGCAATGTTTAAGGGCCCTGGATAGGTTCACTATTATTGTTTTCGCCTCTCCTTGTAAGGTAATAAAAGAGCTTGTAAAGGAGGCGAAAGCCGATTCGCGATTCGCATTATGTACGATCGAACGACGCCTAGGTGGATTCTAATGAACTAAAGGAGCAGTTCGTAAACTCAATTGGATGATTGTACTACTCGAACGGCGCTTTGCAACGCTTGGCTCGGCGCCCTTAGACACGAAAAGCGTTTCTTTTTCTACCGACAAAGCTAAATTCGCTCGACTCGTGCATTAACCCGGCGCATAAAGTAGATTGTTTTTCTATTTTAATCTTGGCGCCCGATGGGCCGCGCTTTTTCAACCTCAAGCAAAATCGCGCGAACAAAAAGAATATCTCCCCCCCCCCCTCCCTTCAACCACTTCTGAACGTTCTCGAGTGCGGGGTCGTTTCTCTGATAGGGGTCAAGGTCAGGCAAGAGGGATTACGATCATTTGTTTCGGCCCGATGAAATATCGTTCGGAGGGAAAATTTAATGCGACGTAGGGGATAATCTGTCGGTTGGGATTTCACCCTCGCAATCAGATCTTAATCGATGACGTGCGAACCGTCCGAGTCTTTTAACTCGGTTATGGTCTTGTAATAATCCCCCGGTTGATCACTCTCTACGGCGATTATATATTTTTGGGGCACGGAGGTCAAGTTGGGGTCGATGTTAATGAATCAGAAAATAAAGATCGTAAGGAAGAAATTCCCAACACTTTTTGGCAAGTGTTGCAATGTCAGATGGTTTTATCAGTATCATTGGAAGAATATTTTGTTTAGTTTATTAAAAGTTTTTTAGTTTTATAATTGTTAAAAACTTTCCTGTGTTGATGAATTATTGTTTTTTAAACTGAAAAAAGTAGATTGCACTATCTGAGTGGTTGAAAAGCAAATGGTAATACTGTACACGGAGAAAAAAGTTGTAATCATTTTTTTAACAGGACCTGTAGATAATTTTTACTAAACTGTTTTATAAGTGAGGGACAGCAAAAAGAAATTATCAACTTGTTGGTACAAATTAAAAAAAAATTTATCATAATGCCCAAACAATTAATATAAATTATTCAATTTTGTGGTGTTTTTAAGAACATCAGTTTGATAAAACTGTTCGGTAAAAATTATACAAATTGCGATATTAAAAAGTATTACAAAAGTTTTTTCCTTTGTACAAATGTACTATTTTGAATGATATCAACCAAAATAAGGTGGTCTAAGGGGTTAGTTTGTTTTCAATAATGAATTAACCCACAGGGACAAAAATATATGCGTAAATATATTTGAATTTTATATTTTTCATATAAATATAATATATTTTTGCGATAAAATTTATAATTGTTTTATATTTTATTTATATAACTTATTGCCGCTTTATAAATAATTTATATATGACTTATATGTAGATTATATACGGATATATTTTAAATATATAAAATATATGTAAAATATATTTTGAAATATATTTTTGTTCGTGTGGGAAGGTTCAGTGGGGTACAAAACTTGTTTTCTTTGAACAAAATATATCTTAATATTTTGTAAACTCTTATTAACATCCTGATATATTTTGTTTGAAGATAACAATTTTTACTTGGGAATCATTGTAGCCATCAGATCCTAAATTGTATTTGTAAACAAACCTAAATTTCCATCACGTTTAAAAGGCATACCCACAGGGACAAAAAATATATTGAATATATTTGGATATTATATTTTTCATACAAATATAATATATTTTTCAATAAAATTTATTTTATATTTTATTTGTATAACTTATTGCCGCTTTATAAGTGATTTATATTATAACATTTTACTCATGGAAATATATTTTACGTATATTTTTATATCTAAAATATATTCGCATTTATACAAAATATATATGATTTATAAATCACTCAAAAAGCAGCAATAAGTTTTATAAATTAAATATAAAATCAAAATAAATTTTATCAAAAAAATACACATTACTCATAGAAAAAAAATATAAATTCTCCATATATTTGTAAATATATTTTCGCCTCCATGGAGGCAAACTTCAAATCGATATTTTAGATCATGATTTCTTAACACCAAAAACACCATAGAATTTGCATAAATTCTATGTGGTCAGCAACCATCAAAATTTTCAAAAAAAATTGAACTTTCCTGCATCCAGAAAAATAAAACAACATAGATTAGCTCACACTAACGTAGTTTCCATACAAACTGAGTTTATCTTATAATTTTGAATGAACAGGTAGAGAAAGAGACGGTGCTTGAAACAAATGTGTATCGTTTTCATGTACTTTCCTTGTGATTCAAACAAGTTGGACCATCATTATGTCTGTATCCGCGCGCCCTTCGAGAAGTTGGAACGATTCGGCTGTCGGTAATTGTTCAGCCGAATCTGTTAAACTCCTGGGCTATAACAAACACTTCTGGAAGAGTTAATCGGGGTTCAAATCGGTTAGCTGTTGATTTAGGGCCGGCGGAGCCGTTAAGTACATTCATTTGGAGAAAATATGGGAAAGGTGATTATCGATCGCTCGTGGGTCGTTAGTTAACCGTAACCCCGGTTGAAAACGCTCACGTAATCGGGCCGTAAAACGGTGACTATTAAAATAGACCTCATTAGAATAATCCTCATGAGTCCTCCTGGAGAAAAAGGCAGCGCCGCAAAAAAAAAAAAAAAAAATACCCGTGCAATTTCGCGCACCATTTTATTTTTTGCCATTAAAATCGTCGCAATTGTCTCTCTGCGTCTTGGCAATCGATTCTCAATTGCGACTGTGTTATGCCGCGCATCTGCAGGAATCTTTCACAGATTCGAAACTCCAACGGAGATTGTACGCCAAAATCACTAAACTCGACCCGATTGAAATTCGGTGATTTCATCCGACGTCTCCTATTTCGAGGTTTCGGCAATCCTTTTTTTTTTTGTTTTTTTTTCTCTTTTATTAATCTTCCACTAATTTCGTAACAAGATCTAATTTTTTTTTTCAATTTTTCAATCTAAGCCCAGGATAACAATTTCTGGAAACAGAAAACCTTGCAGGAAGATGAAATAATTGGTATCTTTAGATTTTACTATGCTTAGTTGAAAACTCGATCTCTTCATTTGCACAGAAAAAAAGAAGGTATTAAAAACGAACGACGTCAGCCGTTGTGGAATCCAAGAAGGAACAGGCAATGAAATTTTAATGAAAACATTTTTTTCGCGCCCCTTTCATAATTTTTTGGATAATCAGTTTTGTAATAAGAACAGCGAGGACGGTACGTTTCTAAATTCAAAAAGTGTCTCGCGCGACCGTTCCCAATGAACCTTCCGCATAATTTCCTGCGCATATTCATAGGAAATTGCGGCAGTTTGAGCGTCACTACGCTCGTAACAAAAATAGATTTGCTTCTCATCGAAACTCTCGTATTCTTACCGAGCGCGTCTGACAATGGCGCGCGAGCCCAAAAGTGTTCCCCCCCACCCTCGCCCCCGTCCCATCGGTCCTTAATTTCGTTTCGATTTCCGCGCGTTACAATCAGACAGTTGTCTATAAGGACTTAATTTAAACTATTCCTGGGATACGAAAGACCGAGGGGACCGGAGGGGCTACGCTCAACGTCGTTGTCGTTTCGAAGCAACGAGAAAGAGGGCGCCGCGGGCGATTCGCAAAATCGAGTTCGTACTTAAAGTACAAGAGCAACGTAGATTTTGCCTCGGGGCTGGGTAAACGTAACCTCAAAGTTGCCTCGGGGTGGCGCGCATTTGCTTATTTGGCAACTCGAACTGCTTTCTCTAATCAGACAGTTGGAATCATGTGTAGAAATATTATTTGTCGCTGTCATGTTTTTTTGTTTGTTTGTACATCCATCGGTTTGGTAATTTGATTTTCGGTTGTCATTGTTGTCTATTATTGTTGTGTTGTTGGTGCCACTCGACCGTCGAAGTGGTAATCCGAATCCCCAACCGCTGCCCCATTCAACTTGTTACAATAACAGATCACAATTCACATCCACTCATTATGGATTTCTATGTTGTTTCTAATTGAAAAGTAATGCATAATTTTGTGGTCATCCACACGGATAAAAATATATTTAAAAAATGATATTTCACGTACACACACGAACAGAAATATATTTCAAAATATATTTGTTATATTTAAAACCCTCACGGACGAAAATATATCCGCCAAAATATATTCTATTTTATTATACTTATTGCCGCTTTTTATGAATTTTTTATATACAAAATATATTCTATTTTATAAATTTATATAATGGAATTTATAAAAAAAATATAAATTAAATATTATACTTATTGCCGGAATATATTTTCTATACACGAAAAATATATTTCGTTAATATTTTGAAAGTATATTTTTTAAATGAAAATCATTTATAAAACGTCAATAAATTATATAAATAAAAATTAAAAAATATTTACACGTATATTGTTGTTCCTGTGGGTATATTTTCTATATTAATATATATTCTATATATATTCTATATATAACTAATGTATACATTGTTTTTAAAGCGACAATAAATTGTTTAAATAAATATATATCTATTTATGAAAAAATATATTATACTTATATGAGAAATAGAAGATTAAAATATATTTACACGTATATTTCTTGTTTAGTGTCACGATGTTTATTATCAACACATGACTTACAGTCGTTTTTTGTAAACACCGACCTTTATCCATCACCTTGGAGTGTGTTACCCATTTTTGGTGTCAAAAAATCATAATCCAAAACATCAACATAGGGTGGTATGAAAGATTAGTTTTGTTTACACGAAAACAAGTCAAAGTCAAAAGGAATCACAGAAATTGTTTTCGTGAAACGAAATGTATATATGGATTAGCAATTTTTATATTGCTGTCTGACCTTGACAATTTTTTATAAACAAACTAACCACCTTAAAAAAATTTTGACGAGTCTTAAGATGAGAAATATTATTTGTTTGGTTGTTTTTTTTTTTTTTCATCGTCGTTCTATTGAATCAATAAGTTTTTTTTTACTGATAATTATGACCAAAAATAATATTCTATAATAGTTCAATAAAACTGTGAAACGTATTAGACAAATACAAAAAAAAATTATTTATTGTTTTCAAAACATTTTTTAAATTTTAGATCATAAATTGAATATCTCATTTTGTGACAACAAACTTATTTATTATAATATGTTTCAGCAAATATATTTTCGTCCAGGAGAATAAAGTTTATTTCACGATAAATCTGTAATAAATATACAATAAATACGTTCTAAATAAACTCATGAATAATAAATGTGTCAAGTACATTCCACACACACGAAATTTATATTTTGAGGAATATCAAATATGGAGCTAACAATCAAACATTATTATTATAATTATTTTTGATATTTTTTCTGAACAGTCTAGAATTTTTTTTTTTAATTTCAACATGTATAACATTATACCCTCACGGACGAAAATATATTTTAATATATCTACAAAAATATAAAAGATATATAAAATTTATAAAACGGCAATAATCAGTATATTCTTATTATATTTTTTTTATATTTTTCATTTTATAAAATTA
>JAAMPD010001639.1:0-21855 GCA_025266255.1 Trissolcus basalis | reverse complement strand
TAGGAACTGATGTCACGTTACTTCAATGTCTGCAAAAATACCAAACGTAGTTCTAGTTACTTTCAGTCTAGCAATTTCTATAAGCTCTTAAGGTAATGTCGAACCTGGAGTTACCGACATTACAGATTTTCTTGATTAAAAATTAATAATGTAAATGTAAATTAGTTTAACCAGAAGAGGGCGCTTTCCTCAGTGATTTTGCACATTCCTAAACAAAAAATTGAATTTTCATAATAGAACGTTGACGAATAATGGTTTCTAGTTTTTGAGGTGGAGGTTATTCGTAGAGACCATTTTTTCCCTACATTTTCCAATGGGAAATATAGTTCCTAGATATCCCTAGACTGGTTTTTATACATTTCAACTTTAGAGGAAGTCCCTGGGTAACTTAATATAACAAAATATCCCAAGATCAAAACTCACTCTAAAAATTGATTTTTTACAAAAAAAAATCTCTAGAAAAGAGCCTCAATCGATTGGTATAACTAAATACCCCTAGATATGTTGTGACAGAGATCCCTAGACTTCATTTACTTCTCTAGATTGATCTTTAAAACAAAATATCTCTAGATAAGTTCCTAAAAAGATCGTTACAACATATCTAGGGATATTTACTTGCATTAGTTCTAGAGATATTTTGATGCAAAAATCCATCTAGAGAAGGAAATTTTGTCTAGGGATATTTTGTTACAAGTAAACATCCCTAGAAAATTAGAGCCCATGAGAAAGAGCACTTACAAAACGAATCTCTTGAGTCAAAAAGAACTTACTTGACTCAAGAAAATTTCATTTCTACGTGAGAAATTTAATTTATCGTTAAAATAAATCGTGTGTTGACTTTAGTTTTATTGAGTGATTTCTTGATTGGTTCGTAAAAATGATTTCTTGGTTGACGTACCACACTTTTCGTTAGAACCAAAACGTTTTCCAGTCCGACGATGATCACCAAGTATGGAAACACCTCCTTTCCGCTGATGTTCAAAGTGAGACCGAAGAAGAAACACACCCCTGCGGTCATCGCGAGGGAGGAGATAACAGTGACGCAGGCACTGAAAGCCATGCCAACCTTCGACTTGACAAACTCAATTTTGCGAACTGAAAAGTAAACGTAGACGAATAGAGCTATGAACGTCATAGTGAGAGGGAACAGCTCGCTGTAATTTGACTCGTCCGGGTAAATGATGTGGAGCGTCACGTCGCCAGTTTCGTTTTTGGTTTCTTGCTTATGCAGCGGATAGAAGGTCGTTAAACGACTTCTCAGACCTTCTACAAACCTGAAAAATCAAACACTTTTTGAATATATTCAAATCATAAATAAACTTGTTTTTTTTTTTTTGTTTCATTTTTGGTTGTTACCTTTGATCATATTCTTTCAAAAACAGAGTCACGGTGTATTGCAAAACTCTTTGCCGAGTTCTCACGGGGTACCTTTTAACGCCGGTTTCTTTCAGGCTCATTCCAAAAAGTATCTCGGCGAGGCTGATTTTACCTTTTTGCAAATTCTGCGGACACAAAATGATCATTTTTAATTTTCATTCTTCTTTTTTAGTTTCTTTTTTTTTTTTTTTTTCTCTGTTGAATTAATTTCCATGGCGTTTACTTGGTATGAAAATATCGTTCCGATGATATTGGTATCCTGATTGAAGTTCTCAATGCTCCGCTGCCAAAAATTCGCCGGCGAGAGAACGAGACAATTGTATTCGGGTAGGACTTCTGGTTTCTTTTTGTTCCTTTTTTTAACTGATTCAATATGGAGACAAATTTGACCGAGAGTTTTTCCTCTAGAAAAAAGAACCAACACAAATACTAATAGTATTTTTTTATCAAAAAAAAAAGAAAAAAAGAAAAGAAAATTTAAATAGTTACTTACGATTCTGCATTTTGATAATTTTGTATGATTTCCAGCAGGTTAAAAACCTCAAAAATCGGACCTCGAAACGCGTCCATGAGTTTCAGATCTGGCGTCCATGGTGTCACGCTAGTTCGCAGTAAAATCTGCTGCACGTAAATCAAACTGTTTTCTGAGCCATTTGTAGGTATCGCTGTTGTGTTTAAAATCACCGTTGGCGCCTTTCCGGGCATTGGCAAATTTACCAACGGGAAACTGAAACAAAATTTTAAATTCGGAATAAAAAATAGTTACTAGACTGGAAATGTTACTAGATTTCATAACGCTATAAAAGAAGAATCTAGGAGATCTAGTAACATTTCAGTAAGAAGTTGAATGTTTTTCGGAAATTTCAAGCCTGCCACTGTTTCAGAAGAGAAATTTTGTATTAAAATTCACTAGATCTAGTGACAATCTCGGAGAAATTTCTATTTGTAAAAAAATGGATAACTCCAAAGAAATTTTGAATTATTTTAAAATGTCCTTATGAGCATATTAAACAAAATGAAAAGTTATGGATTAAAACGGTATAAAATTTATGGATCTGGTAACATTCTAAGGAGGAATCACCGAATCTAGTAATATTTTAATAGAAATTGGTAAAATGTAGAAATATTCTAGGGAGAAAGCGATCAACATTTCAAACTTTGAAAGATATTAAATATTACTAGATCTAGTAACATATCATGGAGAAATCACTGGTTTTACTAATATTTTAGTAATGTGTTCAACAATTCTAAAAATATTTTAGGAACAAACTGAAACAAAATTATGAACTTTGAAAACATAAAAAAATATTAATAAATATTACTAGATCTGGTAATATTCTAGGGAGGGATAATTGAATCTAGTAATATTTTATTGAGAAATTTAACAAATCTAGAAATATTCTCGGGAAAAAATTGAAACGAAATTATGAACATGGAAAATATTAAATATTCCTAGATCTAGGAACATTTTTTGAAAAGTTACCAAGTATAGTAACATTTTGCTGGTAACTTAGTAAATCAAATTACCTGACTTTCCAACAAGTTTCTTTTTTAAAAATTATACTGTGAAATTCCCTAGATCTAGTAATATTCCAGGGGACAATTCTATACACAAAAATCTTCAAGTTTCTAACCCCAACTAATATTTCAAGATACATTCGAAAATGCACTCACGAGCATATTAAAACAAACTGAAAAATTATGAATTACAAACAATAAAATTACTGGATCTGGTAACATTCTAAATCTAGTAATATTTTAGTAAGAAGTTTAAAAAAATCTAGAAACATTCTAGGGACAAATTGTGCCTAGTAATATTTTATGGAAAATTATCAGACTCATCAAGTTTCTAACCCCAACCAATATTTTAAGATACAATTAAAATATACTCACGAGCATATTAAGACAAAGCTGATAGCAATCGAGATGACAATAACTGGATGGGAAGAAAAAAACAGGCCATGGGCGTAGTACAGCCCCGCCACCCGGTCCGGTAGACTTCGGGACATCGCACTTCAAGGCCACTTCACCAACATCTCTCTTGTATTTGAATTCTATTCACGAACCTGCGGCAAGACATTGTAGTTAATTTGAGAAGTTTGTGCAATTAATCATCGCGCGATAATGGCAGTTCCATTGACAAATTTTCTGGATTGATAATTATCGGCTTGAATAACAACGATTGCCACATTTATTTGCGTACAGTGTAATGCAACATTTTGTCTAATCTGCCAAATTTAGTTTTAACGATCTCCAAAAAAAAAAAAAAAAAAAAAAAAAAAAAAAAACATTAAAAAAATTCCTCCTTCCAAGGTCGCTGATGTTTTCCATCACTCATCAAAAAATTCTCAGAACAGCAAAAAAAAAAAAATTTCTATTTGTAATTCCACGAAAAGTAACGATTTTTCGTTATAAACAATGCCAGATAGACAAAGGTCATTGTTGTTTACATTATTTATAAATAATAAAATACTTCGATCGGCGGTAAACAAGTTTGATTTCGTGGAAATTTATTTTTGTTTATGATGTAAACAAACGGTGACCTTGGTGAGGGTGGGTCGGTGGCAAAAATCACGTCGAGATGTTGTTTCACTGCAAGCTGTCAACGTCATGGTGTTGACCGCAAATTACGCAACTTGTTAGCGTCTGACGTCAAACTTACTGCCGAGTCACTGGATCAAAAAAATAATTTAGAAAAAAAAAGGAAAAAACAAGAAGGAACGGAAAAAATATAGTGCCGACGGTTGAGCAACGATCACAACTACGGTCGGTTGTTGTTTGCGAGAGAGGGCAAACGGAGAACGTAAACAAAACGTTTAACCCCGCGGTAATGGGTAAACAACAACAATGATTTTCGGGTTGACAGGGGTGTTTGGCGAGTGTACCTTATGTAATGCGCCTCAAGCTACCATTTTGTACACTAAAAGCACGCGAGCCTTGGATATGTTGCAACGCAGGCCGCCAAGTTCATTGCCGCCGATGCTTGAGGTTATGTGCGCGGGCGCCGAGCACTCGTCATCGCGGCCACAACGTGACGTGCGTCGCCGAACTGTCGCGTTCCACCAATCCGCCACCTAGTGCTTGATCGGCGGTTCCCGATTCGCGCACGTGGCCGGTTCACTCTGACTTTGCCTTGCGAACGACTTGTGCGCAATAAACAACTCGGCCACCGCCAAGGAGACTCCCTGAATTACCGACGGAGTCATCCCTGCTTTTCCCGCCAATGCGCTGGAGCTGTGCCGAGGGATGGGACACACAAATTGGAAGGCCTATCTTCAAATTGAAAAAGGGTCGAGGAAATTTGTGATTTCGATATACTTCGAGCAGCCAAATTTTTGAACAATTTGGATATTCAAAATATGTCGAAAACAAAAATTTTCTCGATACTGTTTAGTTTTTAAAATACATAACCTCTCGAGCGCAAGTCTGGTTATTGCATCCGAACCTTCAATTATTCATTTCTGATTATAATTGAATACAAAATCACATTGTGCAGAGTAAAACAACGAGGATTGAGGAAAAATTACAATTGGGGTTGCAGAAAAACAAGAAGAATTTTGAAGAAGAGTTTATTTTCGAATGAAACGGAAACTGAAAAGACGTTGTTGGAATTAGTAGCTGTTCCTGAGGTAGAAGATCAACATGGAGAGACCAATTGCAAAGATAGAAAAAGGAACGAGGAAATAAACAAATGCGTAGGAATTTGTCCGTTGGATGTTTCGGCCTAAGGTGTTGTTGATCCAGATTGAGAAAAAGTCCACCCTGCTGTAGATCCCTGGCTTTCCTGGTTTGCCGCAGCCAAAACCGAAGGAGACTATTCCAACTTGTGTACCGTTGCAGACCAATGGACCGCCACTGTCGCCCTGAAAATGTTTCGATTTTCATAATAAGTGAAAGTAGATTGGAAATAAAGATCGTGGAAATGTTTACCTGACAAGAGTCAGCACCTCCTTCTGCTCGACCAGCACACAACTGACTAGTTTTATGTGTGATTACTGAACACTGTTCAGTAGGAATCAGAGGAAGCTGCACATGGTAAAGATCTGTCCCAACTCCAGAATTAGAATCTGGTTTAAGCTTACCCCAACCAGCAGTAAAACAGGCTTCCCTATCTCTGAAAATCAGGTTGTGGCCATGTTTAACAGGAAGGGGAGCAAACTGAACGTATCGTGTAAGCTGAAAATCCACCTTCAACTGAAATGGAGCCAGACAATAATAGATGAATTTTGGAATACAGGATCCCTATTAAAAAATACACATATATACTATACACCTCAGTCGAGAAAACCTATTATGTTATTGTTATTATTATCATACACGGGAAATACCCTTTTTTGATATAATCTAATACAGGCATGTCTCTGTATAAGTCTATACAAAAATGTCAAACTTCATTCATTATTTTCTCAGAATTCATCCCGGTTACTTATATTTTTTATTTTTAGCAATCAATTACTCATACTTTAATTAACAATATACTAATTTTTCAGCAATTTGTTAAACTGTAAATCTGTGGTCAGCAGGAAAAACAAGGTAAGTGTATAGAAATTTCATATAGACACTTTTATTGCAGTTATGGTCCACTCTCTAGAGTGAACTAGCATATTCGCCCCACGAGAAGTAATATGGCAATACTTCTGTTAGTGAGTTAACTGGACTCCAGTTAATAAGTCAACTGGACTCCAGTTAATGAATTAACTACTAAAATCCAGATAATGAGTTAACTGGACTCCAGTTAAGAAGTCAATTGGACTCCAGTTAATGAATTAACTACTAGAATCCAGATAATGAGTTAACTGGACTCCAGTTAATAAATTATAGCTGGAGTACCCCCAAGGTTCAGGTTTTAAAGTAGTCTGGGAAAAATACCACTAGGGACTACTTTTAAACTCTGTACTAATAAAAAAAAAACCATGAATCTTACTCGACACAATGCGATGTCATATTGCAAATTGTCAAATCGGAAATACTCATGAGGCAAGAACTTGTCGAAAACTTGTGCCTGTTTGTCTGGGTTCCAATCAACGTGCAAGCTGGTAGCACCAGCAACAGCGATGAATCGGCGAGGGTTATTTCGGCGCCATCGAGAGCCAAAAGCTACTTTACTGACGAGTAAAAAAAACNGAATTCACAATAACGATGATTCCAAACTGTGTGTTACGGTGCAAAGATGAAACTTGAGCTTACGTCACGATGCAATGTGCAGCTGTCAAGATGAATCTGGGAGCGATGTATGTACCTCCGCAAATATGATAGTTGCCAAAAGTCCTCCTTTGAACGGAAACCTAAAATACATTTTCGAATAAACTTTTGATGTTTTCGAATGTGTTTCGTCTTTTTGAAGTATGATCTCACGATGTAAGGATATTTCGAGATTGACGTCTGACTTCCACCGATGATTCTAGGTTTGATGGCGAAGACCGAACCGAAGATCAAATTAAGGGAGAAGTGAACTATCAAAAGAAAACACAACATTCTGACAAAGTGTTGTTGGACATGTCACTTTTTGAAGTACAGCTAACATCGGGTCGGATGAATTGTTTTTGTTTCGAAGGACTCGTTATTTCGTTCACAATTAATCAACGGTAACGAGTTTTTCAAAATACAAAAAATAACAAATCAATTCGTTTGGGATTTGATTTTTGGATGATACGCCAACCGAGGGAATTTCGGGATGTTTAATTGGTGTAATGTTTATTATGTTTATTATTTTTTGACAGTACATAATTACATCTTGATACATAATTACAACAGCGGCAAGAGGACGGGTCGGTCCTTGAAATAAGTAACGTCGCCACTATTCAGAACCTAATAAAATCGCACAACATCTGAACAAGATGAAACTTTGGAAAAATATTGCTTTTTCTCAATATACAAGAGGCTTCTTTTCTTAAAGACAAAGTGAGGACAGGGGATTGACAATTACCGTGCGGTCATTTATTGTTCGGGCAACTTTTTTTGGACATTCTCCAAACCTAGAATAATTCGTCAGCTTTTTTTTCTGGTGCAATGAAATTGATCCGAAATTGAGATTTGTAGCAAGAAAATTTAGGTCGAAAGTTTTGCAATCGAATTAAATGCAAAATTGTCATGGAATGATCGATCTTATTTTTTTTTTTTTTTTTTGTTTAATTGAAAACTTATTAGAAGGTGAGAACAATAAATGAAAAGGAACTAACAAAGATGATCGTAATAAAACAATGTACAAATAAAACGAGAAATTAAAATTGCCTACTAAATGCGGTTCGGAAGAGTTAATTAAATTAAGGTTTTCGCAATAGAGGAAAAGTTGAAACTGGTGTATACGTTTCCTACGAATATATATTTTCTTTCATTGTCAAAAGTCGAGACTTCCAAACCCGAATTGTTTTCTTAACGTTTCTAAAATTATTGGTTTTATTTTTTTTTCAAGTTACAACCCAAAGTTTGAATTTCCTGAACGTTCGATTACAGAAACTAATTTTGTCGATTTGGAAGCTTGATTTTTGAGAATGCATTTTGAAGATAAACGACTTGCAACACACATTTACATGTATAAGTTAGTAACGATAAATATATGCCGAGACATTGTATATTCATCCCATTACGATATGCTTTATTAAATTATTTACAATCGTTCGTTGCAGTTTGAAAAACCGAGTTCTAAAAAACTGTCTAAATTCAACGTCAAGGTTCAAACTTCATCTCAACAAATCAGTCGACAAACTGCAATGGACAATGGTTCAATTTCAATTATTCGTTTCTTCTTTTTTTTTTCTTTCTTTTCTAAATTCTACCCTTGATTGATATAATGAATTATTTACAGATAAAAATAAACGAACCAGAAACCGACTCTTATTATCAACGTTTCAAACAGCTGGCGTTTAAAATTTTCAGTTAAAACTGGCAAAGCTATCGAAAAAGGTTTTAAAAATTCACAAAAACAATAAACGAAAATGATAAAAAGTAGAAAGAAAAAACGAATCCAACAGAAGATATTCGAACTTTTCAAATTGACAACAATTTTAGAGTGCAAAATTGGGAACATCAATTTGTACTGACTAAAATGTATCAAATACAACAGCAGTGCAAATAATTTTGCAAATCTCATCATAAACGAGAACGTTGAAATGTTATATCAAGATAAAGTTCAGTTTTGTTTATGACAAAATTTGATAGTTGACAAATGAAAGCTGTCCGATTGTTTGTTATGATCTATGAGGAAATTCGCAAAAGTATGTTTCTTTCTCTGAGTCTGTTCACTGTACAATTATATATATCTTCGAACGAAGGCGATCGCTTGCTGAGCAGCCCCGGCCACTACTGAGAGCTTGCTTTATTTATTGGTTTAAATTTGTTTTTTTTTGCTTCTAAGATATTGACTATTGACTGTACGTGTGTATCTTGGCTATTTGGGTGTTCTCAAAATAAATACATCCGTTTAGTGTGACTTGTCGAACGTGCCGTCCTCGTCAAGCTTCAGAAGGAATTTCGTCATTCGGTACTTTGGTTCAACTTGTCGCACCAGGTCTGTCACTGCCAAGAGATGTTTTATACCAATGTGTATACTGAAAAATAAACAATTTTTTATATTATTAAATCGAAAAAATTCGGAACATTCATTTTTAAATTCATCCCCCCATAATAAACTAATTATTGAAACTTTACACCTACTAATATATTATTATATTAATATATAGTTATATATATAATTATATTAAATATAATTATATATAATATTATTTATAGTATTATATTGATGGATATTTATATTATTTTATTATTTAATATATTATTATTATTATTATTATTATATAATTATATTAGATATATTTGTTAATATATAACAAAATACATGTAAGGAAATATATATATATTTCTATTTTCTGACCTAATTATTTTCAACTAAGATTTTTTTCAAATTTGAAAATAATGGAGGCAGTTCATTTTTAAATTATATTTTTGAGAAAAAATTTACACTTAAATGGATTGAAAAAAAAGTATAAATAATTATAAACAAAACAAAGTGAAAAATTTATGTTCCCTCTTAGAAAGAAATAAAAAATAACATACTGGTGTTTCTCTTTTAGTTTTCCATGTAGGTACGCAAGTTCGTCCTTCGAGAAGATTTCAACATTTTCGACAACTCTGATAACTTCCTCCGCTTGGGAGATGTACGGAACGTGAAGTATCGTATCAAAGGCAGACAAAAGCTCCATGTCTTCCAAAACTTGTCTGAAAATCAATATAAATATTTGAAAATTCATTCTGGTCAATTATTTTCATCCAATTGTCTAATACGCATGCGCAGTAGATCAAAACGAACTTCTGCACGTGCGCAGTAGCTTGGAACGCGTTCCACGCATGCGCAGTGGATCGTAAAAGCTTCTGCACCTGCGCAGTAACTTGTAACGCGTTCCACGCATACGCAGTGGATCGGAAAAAGTTTTAAATACGCAAATACAAAGTGAAACTGAAAAAATACGTTTTCTGAATTGGTTTTCTTTTATTTTTTTTTGTTCGTACCTTCTGCTTGATGTGCAGAGGATCAAAAGCTTTCGTTTTCTCGGCGGTTGTTTTTTCAACAACACCATGAGAGCCTGGAGGGTAAGATTTGAGTAACGGGGACCGATCGGACCGTAATCCAAGAGACGTTCGATGTTGTCCACCAAGATACAACTGAGTTGAGATCGATAAGCGTCGTCGAAGATCTAAAAACCAAACAAAAACGTCAGTACAATGTACCAAAACGTGGCGAAATGGGGTATAAACAAATAGAAACCCGGAGATTAATTTTCTCACTTTTCTGATAGACAAGCACTTGGCGTTTTCTGTGAACCCAACCATATCCTCGGGGGTGCAGACTTTGACGAATGGGAAGTCGGAATTTTTTGCAATCTGTGCGGCGAGGGCAGTTTTGCCAGCGTTCGGAGGTCCTGTGACCAGGACGGAAACCAAACCAGAACCTTCGGTTTTTCGGGCTTGTTCCGCCAGCAGAGCACCGTCGGCCAAAACTTCCTCCACGGGTTTTCCCCAGACAATAATACCTCTGAGCAGAAGGTGTTCCAACATCTCTGCACTTGCACCAAACGCCTGAAAGAAATGACAAATTAATTCATCTATTTTTCTATCACTTTTTTTAATTTGATTTTTTATCATTTTCGTTCGTATCTTACGGGTTTGATATCGTTTTCGAGGGCGTGCAAGAAGTCCTCCCTGGAGACCATGAGTTTCTCCATGGCAGCGGGGTCGACCTCGACTTTGCTCGATGCTTTGATGAGCCTGTTCATCGCAGTGCTCTGAGCGGCACGAACCAAACCTTCTAATTCAGCACCGCTGAAGTTTTTAGTTGCCGTAGCTAACTCTTTCAGGTCAACGTCGGATGCAATCTTTTTGTAATCCCGCATTCTCGAGGTATGGATGTTGAGGATCTGAAATCGGCCGTGCTCGTCTGGTAGACTGATCTCCATTTGTACCTGAAATCATATTTTTTTATTAAATCTAACAATTCCTCAAATTAATATTTTTAATTTTTTAATTATTTTGAAATGAAACGAAACAATTGGAACGAAAATGACTTGTGCGCATGCGTAGTGGGTCTGGAATGATCGTGCGCATGCGCAGTGAGTCTGGAACGACCGTACGCATGCGCAGTGGATCAGGAATGACTTCACGCATGCGCAGTGAAACAAAATCGAAAGAACAGTGACAAAAAAGATGAAAGGAAGAATAAAAAATAGAAATTGAATAAATTCGTGCCTCCAATCGACCAGGTCGCAGCAAGGCCTCGTCGATCATGTCTCTCCTGTTGGTCATGCCAATAACAAGGATGTTATTAAGCTGTTCAACACCGTCGATCTTTGCCAGCAGCTGGTTCACCACCGTGTCATGCACTCCTGTGTTGCCAGCAACACTTCCTCGGGACTTACAAATCGCGTCGATCTCATCGAAGATGATTATGTGAAGACCGCTGTTCGGACCCAACTAAAAACCACAATTTCAATTCGTCAGTACCAGAAACCAATCTCAACCATTCAAACAAATACAAATACAATTAATAATATAATATTCTTTTCAGTTCTAACCCTTTTCTCTTCCTCCTCAGCCTCGGCGAACAATCTCCGAATATTGGCCTCGCTCTCTCCGACATATTTGTCAAGAATCTGAGGACCGTTGACGATCTTGGGTTCCCTGGCATTCAGCATGTTTCCAATCTGTCTGGCCATGAGCGTTTTACCAGTACCGGGTGGGCCGTAAAGAAGGATACCCTTGACGTGTTTGCAACCAAGTTGTATGATGACTTCGGGCGGGAAAACTCGCGAGGCGAAGGCTCGTCTGAAGATGGCGCTGAACTCCTTGTCGAGACCGCCGATGCCCATCTTGTTGAAGTCCCAGTCGGGGTTGATGATCGACTGGCGGACGATCTTGCCCTTGGCGTTGCCAGTGAGGTTCAGAGCGGAATTCTCCGCCTTTTCGAACTGAATCACAGTGTCCCCCAGGCAGCGACCCATCCTGGTCTTCTTCGGCTTGATGTCCTGGCCGGATTTCAGCGCACTGAGATCCGCTGCTTCTAAACTTTTCACCACCAGACCGAGGAGCTTCTTGTCGTAGAACTTGAAGGCCAGCTGTTGCCCTACCGTAAAAGCCTGGCCGGAAAATTGCAACAGGAACTCCTTTGCCATCTGGTCCGTATCGTATGGCTCTTGGGTGATTCTAAAAAATGACAAATTTGTTAGCAAAATGTAATAATTAGTATTAAAAATATCATCGTTTTTAAACATCCATTAATATCAATCAGTATAAAATGTATAAAACTATTTATATGATACCATGTAAAAAAGTATACACAAGATTTTTTTTTTTTGAGACTGAAACAATTGTGTATACAACAATGTACTGAACCATATATGACGAATCATACATAAGAAATATAACAATCTATAATGAAATTTTATACAAATTAAAAGTTTATGTATACTTTATATATACTTCAAACATGTGAAAGAAAGGAAAGTGAAAGGACTTGATATAAATGTTTGTATATGAAATTATGAAAACATAGTCATATATGGAATCATATACAAAACTTCGTTGACTAAAAAATGGTAGAAAATCAGTAGATCTGATAGTTATAAAAGTTTGATGATTTTGAAAAGATAATCGTTATAATTAGTTCGAAATTTGGTGAATTTTGCATTACGTCTTCTTCTGTAAGAAATCAGCTTCAACAGTTATGGTGCAGAGACATTCAGAAGTGGAAGAGGGGTCGAAATAGTAGGGTCGAACGTCGATGTCCTGACCTAAGGATAACATCGCCCACTTTCTCTGTGGCATGCTGAATCCAACAGCGCCTCTGGGAATTTCATGGTGGGATTTTATGGAGAAGATGAAACTCATGCTCTGACCCCGAGGGTCTGTTCCTGTCACCACTTCGATGTGTCTACAAAACAAAAACAAAATCAAAATCATGTTCCAAAAAAAATGTGCTTTACAAACTTGTGGTGGGACATACAATTTTGCAAAATAGTCAGACGGTTTTGTAACTTTGAATATTTGAATTCTATTAATATAAAAATTGATTTAAAAAATCGAGTCAACCGGGGTAAGAGTGACGGTTTTCAAAATTGTTATATTTCAAATCGTTCAAAAAAATTATTATTAATCAATAAACTTTCCTCATGGAAAAATAATAAATATTTCAAATATCCTTTTGCTATTTTAGCAACTTAACTTTTTGCAACTGAAAATATATATGATATATATTTTCCAATATATTTAACCGTATATTTTCAGTTAAAATGCATAAATAAATAAATAAAAATTTTTATATAAATAATAATAATAAAAATATTTTTTCGATTATATTCTCGAATACAAAATGAATATGTTCCACAGAATTTGCGTTATCAATTTGTTAGATATATATTACTTTATGCTGAAAATATATTTACTATATTTCGACATATATTTTTGTGTATATGTTGATATATATTATTTTCCATGAGGTAAGTACAATGTATACAATGAGAATCGAAGAAAATTTTATTCATTTGCATAAATTATGGGGTGTCACATTTACCCAGAGTGTCACTCTTACCCTGGTTGACCCTACTATTTTTACTGTACCGACAGTCCCAATTTGATTTTTTTTTCAGATTATGTATATTGATTGTTTGCTTTTTTTTCTTTGATTTTTTGAACTTTTTTCAACATACTTTACATCCTTGGGAAAGTCGTCTGGATTGACGACCGCACAGTTGGTGTAGCTCAGCTCGTCCGTGGGACATTTTGTTGCTTTCATGTACTGAAAAACAAAAACCCAAATTAACCAAATCTGAACAACCCCTATTAAAAAATACAAACTGAAATAAATTAAAAAAAAAACATGAAATCAATTATCCCAAAATAGAAAATTGGAACTTGGAAAAACAGACAATAGAATAATTTCAGTTTAAGAATTAATCAACTAATAAAAAATACAAACTAAAATGAAATTAAAAATTGAAGCATCAAATCAATCAACTGAAAATAGAAAATTGTAACTTAAAAAAAATAAATAAAAAAACAATAATATATTTTAAAAGAATAATAATAAATAAAACATTAGGTGTGATTTCTATAAAAGTGATGCAACAGAAAAGTTGAATATTGTCAACTTAATCAATTATTGAAAATCAGTTCAAAATGTCGATTATCGATTCGTCCAAGTTTATTTTGAACTCGCGACTTTTCATCTCGAATAAAATATTATTTTCGCTGGAACGTCAGTTTCTCAAACCAGCTGTGCGATGTTGCATTGATTTTCTATGAATGTAGTCCAACGTTCCAATTCAATCAAAATCAATTGCCTCATTAAACACAACCAAAAAAAAAACAAAACAACAAAAAATTGAAAACATTTTCCGTTTAAAAAAATTAAACAAAAAGAAAAAGATAGAAAAAAATTTGTTCGATACGTGTCAAGGTAGCAGGTTGGGGATAACCTCAAAACTGTCAAGGGGATGTCAACAATGAGCGACCTTGGAAGGGAATGACCTTGGGAAGGACGATTGGGTGAGAATTAAGGCGGATTGGGATGGGAATTAATGTGAAGCCCGATGATTGAACGGGGCTATCGATTTGCGCGGACTTGTGGGCGCAGCGAAAATGGTGGGGAAAGTAACGATCCGGTCGGAAACCCGAAGGCAGGGCGACGTAACACCTTGGCCGAACGTACCACCATCGTCGCGGCTCGGCTCTTCTTCCAACGTTGCTCTGGTTACATCGGCCGACTCGACCGCTGCGACGTCTCGCTATCGCAAGACAACAGAAAACTGTCAAATCGACGGTCCTATCGCGGCGAACTGCAATGCAGCACTGACAGCTCGGAAACGTCTTCTGCAAGCGCCGATACGGTGCTGCCACCTGTCCCAACTTGTCACCGTTTGAATTTGAAGGTCAAACCCAAACGTCAACTTTGAATTTTGTTGTATAAAATTAACAATCAACGAGTAAAATTTTTGTTTGAAAAAGGGGGTTTGGTTGAAAATTTGAAGGTCATTTCAAGGACGGGGAATTTGAAGGTCGAATATACTAATGTCAACATGAATGTAGATAATAAAAACAAATAAAAAATTGGAAATTAAAAAATCAGTTGTGAAAAAAGTGTTTTGGTTGCAAATTTGAAAGTCATTTTAAGGACAGGGAATTTGAAGGTCGAATATACTAATGTCAACATGAATGTTGATAATAAAAAAAAATAAAACAGTAAAAATTAAAAATAAATTAGTTGTGAAAAAAGTGTTTTTGTTTGGAAATTTGAAGGTCATTAAAAGAGCGAAGAATTTGAAGGTCAAATACAGATTTTAGTTACAAAAATAACAAAAACAATACAAAAAGTAACTGAAAGTGTTTTTGTTTGCAAATATGAAGGTCATGGGAAGAAAAAAAGGAATATAAAGGTCAATCACAAATGTTAGAAACAAAAAATACAAAAAAAAAAACTAAAAGTGTTTTTGTTTTTGTAAATTCAAAGGACGTGTGAAGAATATGAAGGTCAAAAACAAGTGTCAAATTCGACGAAATTGTCAGCATACAAATAAAAAGTAATCGAATTTTTGTTTCAACTGTTTGTGTTTGCAAATTTAAAGGTCATGAGAACAAAGAATACAAATATTTTGATTTAAGGTCAAATGAAAAATTTGTAATTTTGATTTGTTTACAATTTTGTACTCGAAGGTCAAACGAAAGAATAAAAATATTATTTTTGTTTGTAAATATTCATTTCAAGGTTGAAAAATGACAAAAATGTTAACGTACTGGTTTGTTTACAAATTCGAATTTGAAGGACAAAAGAAAACAAACATTTTTTTGTTTATATTTTCGAATTTGAATGTTGAACATTAAAAATAATATTCTTTCTTTATGTACAAGATCAACTTTCAATGTCAAAAAGGAAACTAGTTTCATATCTTTTTTTTTCATTTTGTATTCGAATTTGAAAGTTGAAATTACAAAACTAATTTTATGTTTATTCAATTTCCACAAATTCAAGGTCAAAAAACAATTAACTTTGACATTCTTTTTTTGAATTTTAAATTTCCCGCGAACGCACGTCTCCAACCGAAAAAAGGGAGGAGCGATCGACCAACGCGCAACTTCAGTTTATGAAAAAGCTCGCGCGAGACTGGCAGCGTCTGTTTATACCGGCTGCTAAATGTTTGTTATTTAAATTCATAAGCGTTGCAATTGAAAAAGTTTATCAGCAAAATTTTGTAAGTATCCATAAACGACACATCTCCCTATTCAAAATTCCTCCAAAATGCACACAATTCTTAACGTTTTCAAAAATCTTAAATGTTTCTTTCCTTCTTCGGTTTGAAAACACAACGGTTATTGACACCGCAACCGTTAAGGACGAGGATCCTTTTCTCTTTTTCCAAAATTCATTTTTCATCGGTCAAATTAAAATTCGAGGTTAGATTTGATCGTTTCAATCGTCCTTTTTTTTATTTTCTTTTAATCGAATTTTTTCCTTTGCTATTATTTGCTTTAGGTGATTATTATGTTGTTGAAGTTTGTGGTTTATTTTTGAGTGAATTTGTGAATTTCTCTGATTTTGAGGATTTTAAATTGTTGTTTATTTTTTAGGTCACTACATCGTCATGCATAAAAACATGATAGGCAACAAAAATGACAACGGGAAACATTACCCGAACTTGGTTTCTGTGATGCAGGCATGTTTGACGCCTCCTTCAGGGATAACTAAATTCATTGCTCAAAATCCTTTCGAGGCTGATATAACAAGCAGATTACACCTTTCTGTTATCAGTCCAACTATTTTTAATACGAAAAAGGTAAATTTATATAATTCTTTAATTTCTTATTTCATTTTATGACTAATTTTATAATTATAATTATTTTATAATTAATTATTTCAAACTTGCAGGTTCACATTTTTTTCTTGGAGTCAAAATTTGTTTGAAATTGAACTATATGTATTTTTGACTGCCATAAAAAATAAGTATAAACAAACCTAGTAAAAATAATCATATATTGTCCATATATGAAACATATATTGGCCATATATTATCAATGACCATATATTATAGATTGACCATACATAGACAATATATTAATAATTGTTTCTAAAAATTGCTAATATACTGTCAATATATGGTCGATGTATGAAAAATATTTAAATTAAATAACGAATATATTTTCAATAATATGATTTATTTTTCGACAACAATATTTTCTATAATATATTGTCAATATATTGATAATATATGAACAATATATGATCCGTTTTACTGGGAAAGTTTCACAAATTTGAATCGATAAATTTAATTTCAAACTATATTGTAAAATTGCATGCTACGTATATATCTATAGATATCATTTCGTCCAATTTTTGAATTAAAGCTCTCAGCTTAGAGGTAGTCAAATTTTTTCGAAAATTTACTACTAAACGAAGACACGTTTGTATTAATGAAATTAATATTGAAATTTACAAAAAAAAACATCTGACTGTTTTTCGAAATGCGATGTCCCATCTTAAATTCATTCATTTTATATTTTTTCAGTCAAGTCCAAGTGGTCAAGAAAGTTCTCCAGAATTTCGTTTAACAGTGGACGAGTTGGCGACATGTCGGCCAGTGAAAATAGACGAGTTAGTGAACCAACACAATTTCACGTCCCCTGAGACAGAAAAAGAGGCCCAACATGCCATCAAAAGATTCTTCTCCGAAAACCAAATAGTCCCAAGCCCGATGGACAGCAAACCCAAAGACGTCAGTCGCAAATTGGGCCTCGACACGCCAACGCGAAATTTCAACTTGAGTTTCGAGATGGGGAAAACTAAAAAAGAAGGTAACCAATCTCGGAAATGTAATAAATGTAATAAATCAAATGTCTGTAAAGAATATTTAACAAAATTTATTTTTCGTCCCCAGCTTGGACGCAGACGGTTTTGTCGTTACCTGCAAACCTGCCAGAGGAAGTGGAAAACGCTCTCAAACCCTATTTTACATTCACACAAGTATAGATACATTTTCAAGTTGTTACTTTTAATTTAAACAAATTAGAACCTTGATTATAATTTGAATTGGAAAAAAATGTGATTGTTCGAATTTGAATGTGGTTTTTTGATTTGAAATTGTTTGTTGTAGGACCAAAATGTTCAGAACGAATCGGAAGATGCGAGCAGTACAAACAGTTCCTTGCGAAGGAAGTTGTTTGATTTTCAAAACGAGTCCGGAGATTCAGACGATTCGGAACTGATGGAACGCGAGCCGTTCGTTTATTGTGGCAGTCCACCCCAGAGTGGAACTCTAGCAGATTGTACCCCACTGAAGGTTCGACCCAACTATCCATCCCTTGTTACAAAAATTGTCTCAGAGCTTTGATCCTAAAAGGAAACATTTGATTTTTGTTTTATTTTCGTTTTTTTGTCGTAGGGAATAAATATGATGAGGGATCACGGGACACCAACAAGGAATTTCCGTACACCAGCTGGAAGCGTGGACGACTTTTCGCCCATCAACATTTCGCCGATTCGAAATGTCGAGGTTGACAGGATGTCCTGCCAAAGTATCAAAAGTCGATTGGAACGACCAAAGTCTGTTGCAAGACTTGATTTCACCACTGACATGAGCATCGACGATGAAAATAAAGAATTTAGTCCAAGTGGTAATGCAGTCGACAATTTAATTTACATTAAAGTTACATATTTTTGCTTTTATGAACATGACGTGTCACTGTTAGGATTTTAATTTTCGATTGATCTTTTGTAGATTTTGTAACTCCGGACAGGAGCAAACGACTGTTTCCAAAACTTTCGGTCACAGAAGAGGGGGAGGAAAATACGGAATTTGTGACGAACAAATTGATTCGTCTGGAGGACGAGTCGGCAAAAATTTACTCGAGTACTTTTCAGCAGAACAATACGATTTACAATCAGCAGTGTGTGAGTTCGAGGTGCTCGCAGGACGCTGGGTACCAAACTGCCAGCTTAAGCAACATGGAAACAAACGAGGACACGACCTGGAGCGAAGACCAAGACCACATTTTTTGTTCCACGCCTTCAAAAGTTCGCCAATTCGTTATTTAAGAACTGAATTGTCAACATTTTGTAAATCCTTGATTGATTCATCCTCGTCCTGCGTCGGGATGCAGTTTTAATGAATTTTAATTTGTCTTTTCCACGTCGTTGAGTTGAGCTTTGGGAAAATTTTTCGGCGGTTGAAAAATTCGAGCGGGAAATTTCTATTTGTAAATGTACAATTTATTTGATAATCATATGATTCTAGTTTTGTATTTCAATGTGATGGAAAACTTCGAGATGAGATATCTTTGTCGGTGCCAAAATGATTTTTGTGCGAGTTTAAAATAGAAACTCTGATTCTATTTTAACGAAAAACACGGTGCCATTTTAATCTTTTAAGTTGTTGAGTTTTTTTTTTTATTTTCTTTTATTTTTTCTTCAGTTTATTCAGGGAATAACATTTGAGAGACTTTTTTTGAATGCGATTTGTGCAATTGCGTTATAAGTTTTAAGGCAATTACGAATTAAGACAGCGTACTGTGAGAAACCCACCGAATTTCAGAATTTTGATGTAGCGAATGTTATTATTGATTTTAAAACTATTTTTGTATGCTCAATTAAATCAATAAAATTTTGATTCTACGTTTCGGCTTTCATTTTCAGATTTCACAATTTTGCATTTCTAAATTACAATTTGTTTCATTTCGTTGGTACTTTTTTTCGTTTCAACGATAAACATCTCTTTCATATTCAAATTTTGAATTTGAATATCCCGCCAATTTGGAAATCGTACCTTATTAGCTAACTTCAAGTCGGTCGTCGAGTGCAACATAACCTACAAAAGTTGTTGCCAGTGCTTGTTGCGCTCCGTCGCTGGTTTATCAAAAACAAAAATTGTTTTATTAAGAAAACCACAAAAAAACTCACAAAAATTGTAGTTGAAAAATAAAAACAGCAAGGTAAGAATCAATCACCTATTCGGTTTCAAAAAAAGTAAACAAATCTTCTCAAGATAATTCCCGCTCGTTTTGACGGTGCAATCATGCTTGCAAAAATTATTCAAAATGTTTAACAACAAACTTAACATCTAATTTATTGGTTTTGAGGTTAGGTAGTTGTTTTTAATGCTCCACATTCAGAAAACCAAAATGAACAATTTTCATTCAACCAGTAAACTTATCGTTTCAATTTAAATTAAAAAAAACCCATTTGTTTATTTTTCGCATTTCATTAATAATTGTTTATTTTTTTTAGATGGAGCCAATGACCTTGGGATCACCCGCAGGAAGTGCAGCACAATCTCCCAGCAGTCCTGCAACCAATTTTTTACCCAACTTTCTGCTAGGAGATGCAAATCCGGTAAAAATCAAAATTGCAAAAGTTAAAAATAAGAACTAAAACAAACAAAATTAATTAAAAGAATATTAAAATTTTTGAATCAATATAAAAAGGTTTTATGAAATGCTGAATGTTGATTGGTTAATTTATATTTGCAGCATTCAAGATTAGGCATAGGTACGCCAGACTCGGGTCGTTACCACAACGCAAGTCTGAACATGACATCGCCAGTTTCAAGTTACAACACGTCTGAACTGCGTACGAACCGTCAGCGAGCGATGTTTGCAAGTAACCACGCGACCGGGAGTCCGCAGATGAGCACGGAGAACCACGTGGGTGGGCCCCCCACGCGGGGTCTCTTCGACATGGCAGAGGGCGCCACGGTGTCATCTCCATGCGCTCCGATCGGGGCGCCATCTCCGCTGAGCCACCAGTCGTCGTTTGTAACCGGCCACCTGAGCCAGGGCCGCGTGGGCAACCGCGGTGTGAACGCCACATTCATGGACATCCCCTCGAACATGAGCTCGGGCAGCAACAACAACGAATCCCAAGGTCTGCTGCAGTGGGTGACGGTCTTCGGGTTCCCCATGAGCGCGCTCAACTCCGTCATCTCCTACATGTCCTCCAGGGTACGGATCGTCGACAAACACCCGGCGCCCAATCCGCAGAACAATTGGATTCACTTGAAATGTTCCGTCGAGCAAGAGGCCCAGAGGGCGCTCACGTGCAACGGCGACGTCGTCTCCGGGTCGATCATGATCGGCGTCGTGCCCTGCACCGACGAGGGCGTCATCCTCGGCAACGACAAGGAGAACAGGACGAAACTTAATGGGAGCATGCGCATGTTCTCCACGCCGATCAAAAAACCCGCCACCCCCAAGCCCAGGATCACGGGCGCGAGGCCGCTTGTAGCGAATTACCCCCACACCAGCCCCCAGACGGTCAAGTCACCCGAATGTGTACCCCAAAAGAGCACTGGGATAGTATCCAAGGCCATGGAGTACGTATTCGGGTGGTGAGCGCCATCTGGCGGCCGTTCGGTCAGTTGGAACGTAGCGCCATCTAGCGGTGGCGGAGTGACTCTATGCGAGGCGCCATCTGTTGACGGGAGGCCGAACCGGGGAGCTTCTTCCATGAAATTAAATTTTAACTCGCTCGAAGCTCCCGCAGCGCCACCTGCAGATTGTCTGACACTGTAACTTGGCTCCATTTCATTAATCTTTCTTTTTTATTTTGCATTTTATTTATTTTTTTTCTCTCTTTCATGAGATGGCGCTGGGTGAATTATGTCGGTCAAAGTAGTTTCTGTTTTGTGATTTTTGACGGTTTTCAAGAGATAAAATTGAGAGTATGTACTTTTTTTCAATGTTTTAAGTGTTTGTATGATTGTTGCCTTTTAATCGGGTGTTTTTTAGAGTAAGAAATTGTTGGCGTCGACAAAATCTGACACATGTTAAGGACCATGTTCTTTGTTTCGCAACGGTTTTTGTATAACTCAAACTTTACCTTGTAAATACGCCGGAACGATGTAAAAAAATAAAAATCAACATTTTCATAATCTCGTCTCTTCTTTTCATGGCCCAATGAAAACTGCAGTTCCATCTTGTTTTTTTTTTTTTTTTTTTTCAATACCCTTT
>JAAMPD010001638.1:0-21848 GCA_025266255.1 Trissolcus basalis | reverse complement strand
CAATATATTATCAATATTACATTAATATATTCCAATATATAGTCCATATATGAAAAATACTCAACCATATTTTTTTATAAAAAAGCCGCAATAATATATATAAAAGTTTTATATTTGATTATTTTATTTGTATAAATAATTTTATACAAATGAAAAAAATTTTTTTTTATTTTTGGTTTCTATTTTCGTCCGTGAGGGGAAGGAGGGTCTTTGACTCGAAGCTGATGTAATAAATATCATAAAATTTAGCGCTCGTTTCTTCCGGTTCCTTAAGATGCATTTTCCGTGCCGTTCTCATTTCTTTGCGTCTTCTTGTTCGTCGCTCGATTTCATTTCCAGTCGGCTTGCGAATGCATTTTCAATCTTCGACATTTTCAACTTCAATGACAAGCGCCCGTCGCGTATCGATTCGCACTGTGCCGCCGCGCCGTCTGCGTTCCATTATTTTATTTCATTTTATTTCCATCCCATTCGCAACGCTCCGCTCGGGTTGTTGATATTGCACTTTTGTTGTTACCCACATTTGTCTGTAATACGTTTTCAAATCATAACTTTTGTATCATTATGTCACTAGTTAGCGGAAACAAGCCTTCCGTGACAAATCAATTTATACACCAGTAATTATTCGCCATTGACAAATTATAAATCTTTCCAACTTACCGTTGCAATTATTACGCAATACAGTCATTTTGTACAACTCCAATAACATTCCACGTTCTGTCATCTTTTAATTTATTATTTTTTTTTTAATAGCAAAAATGTTAAGCTGCTTCTAAAAAGATTCCACGAAACTAATTTAAGTCACGTTATAAAAATTTTATTTCTATCATATTTTCAAACAAGTTTTATTTTTCACTTCAATTTTGCCCTTTGAAAACTTCAAGGTTCGTAGTGAATTGGTAGATTCCTTGAACTTCCATTTACATCTGTGTTCATATTTTATTTTTATATTTTTTGAAATCATATTTCTATGTTTTTTATTTTTTTTAATTTAAAAAAAATCAAATTCAAAATTTCTTTATTTTTCAATATATGTACAAAATATATACTGCAAATATATTTTAAAATATAAAAATTGTATAGACATATTCCAAAAACATAAACTTTTTTATGTACTAGAATGTCGAGCGCGCTTCGCGCGCTCTCCTTCGTCGAATTTAAAATTTTCCTAAACGAATAAAAATACTTTGGCGCTCGCTGCGCGCGCGCCGGCGTTTTGATTCTAGATTTTCCTAACGAAACTGAATGTCAAAAATTTAATTTTTTAAAACAAATCACATTAACCAACGAACCTATAGCTAATGCGACACGCATCTCGGTATCACACTTTTTATTATAAAAAAAGATACGACCAGTCGCACTCTTATTCTGAAATGAAATGACAAATTCCCGTGACCCGTCAAAAATCAAAAAATAAACCGATGACGCGTGAATTGGCTGCAAGTCCGACTTCAGGGTATCATCAACTTTTTAATTATGGATTGCATTTTCATGCAAAGAAAGAAAAAGAGCTCGCGCGGCTACTGCGCATGCGCGCGCACAAGAACCGGCCGGTCGCATCAGCTGGCACTTAGTAGTGCCCATAGTGCCGTGCGCGCAGCCCGTGTCAACCGGTGACACGTTACAGTTGCAAGAGCTACGTTTCAGGAACGAATTGAAAAAAGAGACTGCGAAAAAGTATACCAATTACACAAGTGCATATAAAAGAGTAGCGCATACGCCAGAGTGAGTTGCTTTGAACATTCGATTTTATTTTATTATTTTTTCTTTTACTACTGATTTATATGTGACTCTTCAAATACAGTTGGTATATAAATTAATTTCAGGTTCAAAAACATTGCATTACAACTACCACATCAGTCTCGGTTAAAAAGTAGTCTGAAACGTCATTGCCGAAGGAATTCTTTTCCTTCAATGACTAACTTGGAAGAATTTGGACAATACTTTGAGGCTAATCCTGTCAGAGACACATATTTTACTTTAAGAACGAAGATTTTGGAAGTTGAAAATGACAAGATGGTTGCAATTTATAATGAAGATTTGATATTTCACTTGTCAAAAATACTCATACATCGACAGGTGAAGATTTTCTGCGACGGAACATTCAGAATTGTTCTTCAATCAATCATGCCTGTTCCAAAAAATATTGCGAACCAATTTTTCAGTATAATGATAATAAAACACAATAATAAAGTAAGTTATGTTTATTAGTTAGTTGAGGTTAGCTTGAAACCAAGCTAGCTGCAAGGATCCTGAGAAGAAAAACGAGCTGTTGTTGAAATTGGAAGAAGAGGAAAGACGGATACAAATCAAATCCGTGGGTAACATTCGGTTCATCGGTAAGATCTTCAAGCTTGGCATGCTGACGATAAAGATCATGATAATGTGCATCAATCACTTGCTTGTTATGATATCAAAACAGAAAACTAATTTTACGTTGAGATATACACAAATTTATGTGCAAATTAAAAACCAAAAACAAAAATCAACTTACAAACAAACTTACAATAACGATATAATGCCAAATGAAATATGTTATAAAGCTAAGCAATATATCAATAGGATGGCTTTATTTATAAATTAATTAATAATAATGGAATGCATTGTTTTGTTTCCTACAAATTGTTGAGGTCATGTCAGACTTTGAGAGGGCTATCGGAAATGCTGCATGCAAAGTTTTCCCAGGAGTCAAATTGGCGAAATGTAGATTTCATTAAATCAGATACTTGTTCGGTAAATAATTTATAATGAAAAAAAATGTTCTCCTATTTGTTCGCATAATATGTATAATTCGTTTGTGGTTTCATTTATTTATTATTAAAATAATTTTTATACATGTATTCTTATAGGCTATCAATGTGCTTCTGTAAGTCAGTAGAATAAACATAAAGTTTTCGCAACTGGGTGCTTTCTAATGGTTCACTTTAAAAAAATAGATTGAAGGTCTTGAAGAAGGAAATTCAAATTCTACTTTCTATACTAATTTGTTACTTTGAAAAAAAATTTCCATATATTAATATTACTTCAATTTTTCAAAACAAAAAAAAATTGTTATCCCTGCTTTATTGTTTACAATTGTCAAATAAACACTGAGAAACCGTTATCGTAGTGAGTGCGAGGTACATTGTGCTCATTTAAATATGAAATAGTAAAAAAATCTTGTCATACTGTCTTATTGAGAAGGAAGTAGATCACATTTGGAATTTACATTGTATCTAATAAGCGTTCAGCAGTTTTTATTTGACTGAATAACGATTAAAAATTGACTAAAGTAAAACAAAAACCTTCTGTTGCATTCATTCTTCTTTCATCATTTTGGAAAATAATTAACTTTCATTATGCACATAGTCGATAAAAAATATGTACCATTACTGTAATTGAAACATGACACTTATGTTATAGTACAATCTTCTTAAATAATTTTTAACATTTCATGTTTCAGAAAATATCTGATACACAGCTCAATAACAATTAAACATCTATGTTTCAGAGCAAACCGTTAATTAACAAGACATCGTTTTTCAAAATTTAATTCAGATTTGATCCTCCCACGAACTTGGAAACGCTCAGAATTAAAAAAAAAAGTTACAAAAATTGTAACATCAATTCATATCACAGTGTTGTATTTCATTTTACATACAAATCACTGACATTCAATGTCATCTGATGGCTATCTTGAAATCATCTTGGACAAAAATGACAATTCATATTTCAACTTTCTATACAAATAGTACAAAAATTACTGTTTCACAGTCAAAATTATTACAATGAAAGTTCATATGATAACGTGTTATTGGTCTCATTATTTTTCCAAACAGTTCAACGTTAACGTACATATGGTAGTTGAAATATCGTACTTTACACTTAGTTTCGTGCATGAACGTATGGTTAACTTTAGTCATTTGCGCTGACGACTACAGCAGAGTGCGTTAACGAACTATCGTTTCTCATACTTTTTGTTAACGTATAATAAATACGTTAACGAATTTTAGGTATCAATATCATAATATTATAAATATTATGAAAAATATTATGAGTGTACTGTTAACGACTGAATACTTTGGAAAATATATAATATTTTTCTGAAAGACGTACACAATGAAATTTGTTTATTCATTTCTTCATTATTTAAATTCAATTACAGATTCCTCTGAAAAACGCGGGATTTTTGTGCAAACGTTTGAGGAATTTTCTTCACATTTTTCTCCTTACTTCGAACTTCTTATATTCAAAGTGCCTACAACTATGTGAAGAGCAGCACAATCACGCCAAAAGATGTTGCAGAGAACGAGTCTTTTTACAAGACAGTGACGAACTTCTGCGCGTACTTTGAATCGACATGGTTACGTCGCTTTCTCACGGGCGAGTATTGTTGGTATAGGGTAGTGGAAAGCACTGATAATGCAAGCAAAACTGTACACCACATAATTAATTCGCTGGTGAACGAAAATCCGGATGTTCAATCTTTTATCAGAAAGTTGAAGAATGAGTAATAAGTAATTTACTGAATATTTTGTTAGTTTGTTTTCTATTTCTGAAATAAGAATGTAGGAATAAAAATGTTCAATAAGATTTTAATTAAACAGATAACGAAAATAAGTTCAAAGCTGTTGTATAATCAACACAAAAACCATTTCATTGACATCTACACATTAATCTGGATAAGAAAGGAAATATATGTATTCACATATTTTCTTTCATGTATTTCTAAAGGGATTATTTATCATGCAAAAATAATTTTTTCACAATATTAATAATATTTCAAACAAAAAATTATAAACAAGCTTTATTTTTTTATATTTCTTAGTATGAAAAATAATAACTTGATGATTTTGTTTCAAGAATGCCTCATTCAACTTTTCAATGACCATTGCCTGAATTTCAACAAGTGTCACAACTTGGATCCGCTCCGTCAATCGCACTTGCAACAAAGAAAGCAAAAGACAGGTTTCATTATTACACTAAACTGTAGAATAAATTAGACACAGACAGAGACTTCAGAGCTTTTCTTGTTGATGCAACCAACGAAAAAAAAACGAGGTATTTTATAGTATAAGAGGTATAATTTTATTCGCAAAATGTAAAAAAATGAAAATAAAAATTATTGTGATATATTGATTGTTTTACCAACATTTTTCGAAAGTCCGCATTATATGTTATACTATTTTAATTTCAGTGAGACATATGAAGGTGGCACAGCCAAATTGGCGCAACCCAAAAGGGACCAGTATTTCATTGCACAACATCACTTCCTCATTTGTTACCACAAAAAACAATTTATTACTATTTATTGTCAACAAATTAAGCTGTTATGTGCATCAATCACTTGCTCGATCATCCGAACGAGGAGAACCTCGAGTGCCTATGTAACAACCTCAACGAGTACTTCGACAGGATATCTAAGATCTCGCAACAAAAGACCGGCAAGAACAAGATCAGCTCGAGGATACGGTTTACGCTGCAGGACGTGATCGAACTGAGGAATTCCAAGTGGGTGCCGCGTCGCGAGAACAGCAATCCAAAAACCATGGGCCAGATCAAGCAGGACTTCATCAATGAGAAGAAGATCAACGTTTTCAACAGCCTACCGTCCAACGGTCCAACACACCGCGCAAGGACCGCAGCTATCGGAAACGAAAAAAAAATATTGTGTTAGCTTGAAGTCAAGCTAGCACAACCAATTGTTTTTAATAAATTTATATAATAAATAATAATAAATATTAATCAATTAATTATAATTATTATTATTATAACTATTATTATTATTATAATAATAAATAACCTAGAAATAATATTACCATTGAAGATTGTGCTATTTATTACACTATTTTTTAAATTTATTACTGAGTTCTCCCAGCTTGGCTTCAAGCTAGCGCAATAGTTTTGTTTAAATAATGTAAATAAGCAATATGAACATTTTTGAAGATAAAAATTGTATTTCTCCGACTCTTTACTAACAGAATATTTCAAGTAATTCGACGTTTTTCAACCTCATTTTCAAATATTAATCTTAATATTAATATTTTTTGTAAACAATTTTTTCTATTCTATTTATATTTTTTTATGTTATTTTTTTCTTGTACAAACTATTTTTGGTTTATTTTACTGAAATTTGCAAATTTTATCAGTGATTCAAATATTCATATAGTAATTGAAATTCTTTGATAAAGAGTTGAATCACAAAACGAAGTCTAATTTCGAATTGTATTGAATTCGTACAATAATAAAACTAGTCAAACAATATACTTTTATTATTTTCTAAGTGAGTAAATTTTGATAGCATAAATATGTTCGATGTTTTGATTTTGATTCAGAAAATATTTTTTGTAGCTGTTTCCAAATGTTGATAACAGATTTATATATGCAAAATGTGAATCCTGTTTTTGTACAGAAGATGTAACATTAGAAAGTTAATTTTCATAAAAATCGATGATTCCAAACGTAAAGAATTATTGCTGGTATTAAGAACAGCGTCAGATATCAATGAGCTTTTTAGGAATAATCGTTTGCTGTTCACTGCTCTTCTGTATTGGGAAATGAATATTTTTTATATTTTATTGTACCTTATGATTTTTTCTTTTTTTTAGATTAAATGAAACTTCATTGCCGTTGGGAATATTGTCATTATAATATTTAATAACATAATGAGGTGTTTGTCTTCTTTATTGATAGATTAAGTTCCCGTGTTACAAGTTCCTAATAATTCGTTATAAAAAATTTGATTAGAAATTTTCTGTTTCAAAATTCCATGAATTTTTTTATAAGGAATTATTAGGAACTTCTAACACGAGAGGGTTTGAAGTCACTTATTGTAAAAGCTGTTGAGGTTGAAAGGGAGAAAACAAAATAGTATATTACAGTACGCCGTTTTACGCGTCAGACTACTAGCATGCCGTAAACAGCACTTGACCAGGTTAGTTCCAGTTGTGACCGCTAGTCTGACGCGTAAATTAATGACATGACGCACTGCTCGCTGATGAGAGACGGCACAAGCTAGTAGAATCGTTCAAGATTCGCTCATTGTCACCTCTTTTTATATAGAAAAACAAAAAAAATTTAATGAAAATTTTGTTTTTGAGAGACCAAAAAAAAAAAAGTTGTGCCTTGATTGGAAATATTTGTAAGTAATGATATTTCATAACGATTCTTATTTTCATTAGAGCTGGAAGACTTTCCACTTTTGTATCGTCAAAATATGTTCCAACAAGTCTTAACAAAATTCATGTTACTTCACACCGTACCATATTACCTTGAATTTAAAGTTTCGATCAGTAAGTTTGAAGAAAAACTCGATTACGACTTAATAAAACTGTATTTTATATTTTTAATGAATTAGTGTAAGGAATTAGGAAGTAGTAAATAAAGAAATTCGATATTAAATATAAAACAATCGTAGATTTTCTTTTTACAAAACTCGAATAAAATTCACAAAAAAATTATTTACAAATATTACAGCCATTTCATATGAACTTCATTGCCGAAGTCGTATTTTAAATTACACAATCATTCAGCTCTTACTCTATACATTTCCATTCATTTTCTTTTTGCGACGCGTTCATGCAAAAGCTTATCGTTACGCGAGTTAAGTTGCATTCACTGTTGTTTTTTATGGGTCGTTCAGAATGACGACAAACGCAGCGTATTGTACCCCCGTGAAATTATCACGCGATATACGATAAGTGGTCGCATAACCAACTTTACGTCGCTGTCAACCGTCAAGTAGAAGTTTCTACTAACAATTTTTTTATTATAATATAAATCAACAACAGAAATACCATATATGGATGTGATGTTCCAGTGACATTGCTTTCACTGTTGACAGCGATGTGAAATCAATTATGTTGGACTATACGCAACGATTCATCGAACATCGC
The DNA here is from genome assembly GCA_025266255.1 of Trissolcus basalis. NCBI lineage: Eukaryota > Metazoa > Arthropoda > Insecta > Hymenoptera > Scelionidae > Trissolcus > Trissolcus basalis. Next base: position 13,974 of record JAAMPD010001638.1, on the reverse strand, counting down.
GAAGCCCGCGCGATGACTCATCGCGACCAAAAACAACAGCAACAAATGCACCTTTAGACAAATCAGTACTTCAAAAACTTTGCGCTTGATTTCTAATACTTGTGCGTCTTTAAAAGGACGTTTAAAAACATACAATACTGAGTGTGTCGAAAAAATAAAAAAAACTACTTAATTCTACTTAAAGCTACTCTCAACAACAAACAAAATGATTAAATAACAAAAGAGACGACATGTAACTTGACGCCGACGGAATTGTCAGGCGGTACCCTGACGTCAGTAGCGTAGTTCTGATGGTAGAAGAAATGCTCGCAGTTTTGTACCCTCAGAATGGCGAAACGACCAGAACCGTCGGAATCGCCGTCATAGGTGACGCAATCGGGGTGAATCCATCTGCTACCGTCATCGATTGTTCTTTGGCTGCGTTTTCTAATTAGTCTCATCTGGAGCTTGCGGTTCCACGACTGGAGTAGCTTGACAACGTGAGTGAGCGATCTGGTCGGGTTGTTTATGTCACTTACGAGATCGTTAATAGCGTCTTCAGACATGTTCAATGATCTGCCAGTGGTTTTGAGTTTAGTAATGAGGCGTCTAATGTGAAATCGGCATCTATCTTCTTCAGTCAGCACTGGGGAAAAAAAACAAATAAAAGAAGAAATTAGTCAACTGTGTAAAATTTTTGGAAATGTTTCAAAGAAATAATTTTTCAACGGTTTGGATTACAGTTAAATGTGATTTTATGCTTTAAACATTCAGCTCGACCCAGCATAAGACACTTTCTCGGAATGATTTTAGGTATAAGAAGAAAGATAAGAAACAAAAAAGAATAATTGCGGCTAACCCAATAACAATGATTTTAGAAATGACCTGTCTTAGTTAGAGTCAACCGTAACTAAATAGGTCATTGGATCACAAATTTACTGTAGAAGCAGTGTTCATAGTGATTATAATTTTTTTGATGGATGGAATTGAAAATTTTAATGTGTTTTCAAAGAAATTCGTCGTTGATCTTGTCTTGAATAAAAAAATGTGATTGTTGTTAAATGTTGAATGTAAGAAAAGAATCTTGTAAATTTCGTTCTTCCAAAATAAAATTTGAGAAAAAAAATCTACACTTGACACTGAACTAATAACTTGCAATCACATTTGAGAACTGTCACAGAATTTCGGGTGACATCTTAGTATGTAACCTGAAGGATGATCGTCAAATGTAGATCATGACCATGCAGAACAGTATGATGAATTTTTTGTTATCCAGATACTTACTTTTGATTTGTCTGTTTTTCTGACGTTGTTGTTCTGATAGAGTTAACTTGTCCAACAACACTACACACACTTGTCTTTCACTGCAAGAGAACTTGCTACCCGGTTACTCAAGATCCTTCGAGGTTAAAAGTTTTTCAAATTGTGACGAGAGATCCGACCGCAAGGATATTTAAAGGCTGTCCCCACCAGTGGGCCCTAAGATCAACTTACTAAGGGCGCATGGGCAAGCCACAATGATCAAATAAATGGTGAACTTGGAGATGCATTGTAGGGGTGTGACTAATTTCTTGTAGAAAGCAGCCAGAGTATACAAAAGCTTCCTGTTTCAGATTATGAATATCAATTTATTTTTCAACAAATAAAACTAAAAATAAGATAAAATGGTAAATAATATTAAAACAATATAATATAATACAATATAAAATTTATTTACTTTATATTTGACAATATTTTAATACATTGAAATAAATGTAATAAAGTCGATAAATTTAATCGGTTAAAGTTTTTTATGTGTTCTTGGTTTATTGTACAATTAACAATAACAATGTGTATTGTATTAATTGACTCCTCAATTAACTCGAACTTTTGATTCATAGTTATTTATAAATGATTCTGTTCTATAAATGTATGTCAAATTTCTAAAACTCTATTAAACCATCAAAAAGGATTGTTTTTATCGTATTTTTCTTGATCTAACAAATAAAACATATAATCGTGAATATAAAATTTAGGTATGTACAGAACAATCAAGTTTTTAAAATGATAAATAATGATCAAACAAATTGTCTTTAATAAAATGGGACTGTATAAAAATTATATATCATAACATTTATAATAATATAATAATATATAAATAATTCTATAAATATTAAGTCAAAAAATTGTATTGTCACTTCACACAATTGTCTCACACATTTTATTTGTATTTTGCGGGTTTTTTAAGTGTAAAAGTAACAGCTGTTATCTTTGATTTTTTTTCCTTAATCCGAATCGAATGCTCCAAAAAAAAAGATAAATCGTAAAAAAAAATCAACAAATATTTATATTTACTTTTTTAAAAGCGTCAGTTTTTCAATTAAAGCAGTGGCTCGTAAAATATCAGAATTTCTGTTTTTTTAAGTAGATATTTTGAGGTATGACCCCGGCTTTACACAGGAAAAATTTTTCGGCTACCAATTTTTTTCTTTCCATGCCTCTGACTTAACAACATCGGTTTTGAGGCATCGGAAAAATTCTATCGTCCAAAGGGATTGAAAAAGGATTTAGGTTTATAGAAACCAAAAAGTAAGCGATGTTATCTGCAGACAATGGGACGATATCAGGTAATAAATATATGAGATTATTTTGACCATATCTCGGTTATAATCATCTGGAAACAATTGACTTTTGTTGAAATGTGGTTAGGCCCGAAAAACCCCATAGAAAACTGTTATATAAGTGCATGCATCCGGATTTTTTTTATTTTTCGGAAATCGACTGAAAACCGATATTAAACCAACACTCAATGACCTCCAGGAAACATGTCTACTTTGCATACACAAATCGTCGCAATTTCACTCATCCATTATATGTCCATTGGTTTTCTGCTTTAATTTGTCTTTCGCCAAACTATTTTAAACTATGACTTGTGGTCTTGTGGTGTTTCCAAAACATTTTGTTTATGTCATCATTCCTAATCAAATTAGATCAATATTAATAATTAATAATACCAGATCTACAATCGTAACCCTTATAAAAAAATTATTTATAAAAATTCACTGATATATAGAAAATAAAAAACCACATAAATTGCATATTATGAGATCAACAATCGTAATCCTTGCAAGAGAAAAAAAAAAATTTATTGAACTGTATTATTCAAGGGACAAATGTAAAAAATTCGTACAAAAGTTATAAGATCTTGGAGCATATTTCTGATGAATGGGCATCAATTAACATGATTATTCATTCTTATTCAAGCACCTAATGAAGGTATGAAAATATTCTATTATTCAGGGGGAACTATCTAAACCGAATAAATACCACAAAGGTAGACCAAATTGTTCAACTAAATTATCACGGACCGAAAATATCTTTCATGATTTATTTCAAATCCTATTTATTTTTTCCGCGTGCATGAAACCAAAAATTGATCCATGAAGCATGGATATTTTTGTTTTTGTCACGGATATTATCACGGCACCCATAGGACAAAAATAAGAATATGTAATCGAAATTTTTATTTGAGGACATTTATTGATTTTTTAATAATCGTTCGTTGAACGTACATTTTCATGGTTGGCCATCACATTAATGGTACTTTGAGAAATTTCTATAGTTGAATTTTCAAGAACGTATACAAAAATACATTAATATTCAAGCCATTCTTCATTTTTTACTCGTTAAAAATTTCTATGCCTCTCCCAAATATGCACCATTGAGTTTCACAAGTTCTGAAAACAATAATAAAACTTATTATAAACGAAATGTTTTAATCATTTTAATATTTTTTAAAATTTCATTTATTTACCTTTGTGCAAAAGTCGTAAGTCCCTGGACATCTGGAATTGTTGTGAACGTTTGTTCGGTTAATTTCATTTCAGTCTCGTTAAACTCATGGATAAAGACTTTTTCATCAGCACCTGCACTCAGAAGCCGTTTTTCATCCAAAAATTTAATACCTGTAAATCATTTTCACTTTCAGAGAAACTCCAATAAGAAGAGATGTTCATTTCTTTATTATTCATTATATTATCAATTTCGCGATTTATTACTACATCAAGTTTATTACCCGCAATTTTAGCACAATGAGCACTGCAGTTCTCTAATTGAGATAGTATTTCAACCTCATTTTCTTGTATCGAAATCCGAGTGACCTTGAGCATATTATCATCACCTCCAGTGGCTAGGACGAAATTATTTTTGGCAATTTGCCTTATGTCATAGCTGTTTATCCCACACTGGTGCAACTTCACACATCCAAGTTTCAAGATTTCGTTGCTGATTTTCCAAAAATGTATAAATCCATTTGTCATCATCGTCAAAACAATTATTTCTTTTTTGTTCTCATTTTCTCGAACGAAGCAGTGCAATTTTAGGATACATCGTAAGTCGTGCGAGACTTCAGACCTCAAAGAAACTTTCTTTGTTGTTGTATCATACAATAAAATTCTGCAAGAATTCATCTTATTACTAAATTGATGCTTATATTTAAACTGAAACACAATTAATGGGTCAAGAATCACGAAATTAGGTACTTATAATAAAAATTATCTATATATTTTTTTTTCTCTCTCATCTTTGAACCTTAAATATCCATCGGAACAAGCTAAAAATATCCAAATATCCTTGCAAACTGTCAGTGCTTTTACGTCCATAAACCTCGTCTCAGGATCAAAATCAAATTTCTGATTGTGCAAGCTCAATTTTTTCCTTCTATCCTTATCGGTTCCTTTAAGCATAAACGAAGTCTGATCCACCACGTCAACTATCTCTTCAGATAAAACGTCAACCTGCCAAATCTTGAGCTGTGCCCTGCCTCCTCCGGAAAAAATGATCTGTTTATTCGCAAAAGTGATGACATCGATGCAGCGAATGTTAGAGATATGGCCATCCAGAGACATCAAAACTTTCATTTGACTGTTTTCTAAACGACTAATCTTCAAACTGCAGTCCTCACTTCCTGACACAAATATGGTCGAATTTTTCGTTGAAAATAGCACGTGAAAAGCAAGGATTGGTTTCGTATGAAAACTTCCTAAATGATGAAACATTAAGGTTGTAGTCAACTTCCTTTCACAAATTTAGTCTACATAATTTTGTTTCATACCATCAAAGGTGGTATTGTAAAATCCTCCAAATTGATTTTCGAAAAATGCACTTTTTTTTCTCGGATGAAAAGAAACTGGAGGATACTATCTTTCACGAAGAAATCCCAACTTCTGTGCCCTCCTCCGCAGCTGATTCTCTGTAGTACTCTGTTTAAAGTTGTACTGTATATTACAAAGTCGGACTGAAATTGAAAAAAGACAATCAAAATTACAATTTAACTTTTTAAATCAGGTTTCTTTTTTTTATTTCATCATTAACTTCACTCTTTAAAATCATTCATTTATTTAATTTCAATAATTTTAAAGTAAAATGTTCAATTGACTACATCTATTATTTGCAATAAACTTTACTTCATTAAATCCAAATACTAGTAGGTCCTCATCTCTTATGAGTATTTTAGCGACCCACCACATTGGCAGGTGTTTTTTTCTCGCCTCGCTGAGGGACATGCAACCCAGATTCTCGTTACAACGGAGATTGAAAAAACGCATCGTTCCATCCCGGCCGGTGGTGACAAGTTTGTTTTTGAAGAAAGCGCATGATTGCACCCCCATGTTATGCACCTTGTATAGCGTTTGAACTGGAGTTTTATTTTCAACAAAGACAAAAATACTTCCTGCACGATCACCACAGATGAAATACTTTTCGTGTTTTACAGCTGCAGTCACCCAACGTTCACGACTCAGTGGCAAAACATACTCCATTTCCATGTGAAATTCTGTATAAAAATTCCAACAAGCAGAATAAAATTACTAATTCAAAATGTAATTAACTAACAAATACAGTTTATGGAACAAATTCAACGTCTTTTGAAATAGAAAATGTAAAAAAAAAAAAAAATTACCAACTTTTTGAACAAATGGAAGAATTTAGAAATAGTTTTGTATCACTTCGATATAGTTGTTATCAATGATGAAATTTATTCAAATAAATATTATGATAAAAAGTACCATTTTCATTGAATGTAAATGTTTTCATACATCCTCCACTTCCGCATATAAGCAAGGTCTTTTCGTCGAGAAAATGGATTGAAAATATTTTAGACTCTATCAACCTTCCCTCGATGAGTTGGGTTATGAGTACATCTTGATTTTGACCAGCTACTAAAAAATCAAGATAAATATTCAACATTAATAATGTTCAATTTAATGTTCGTTCTATATAGTGTATAATTTCAAAACTTGATTGACATAAAGTTGACTTTGAAGTTATAAAACTGGCAAATAAATTCAAATGAGAATCAATTTAATTAGAAATATAATAGTTGTTTTACTTTGATGATAAACAGTAACATATCCATTGATAGACGCCAAAGCCACGTGACGACGCCGAGGGGAAACTGCAATTAGACTATAATTCCAGAGCCGTTCGTTCAGATTCATTGTTTGAACCAAACGAAATTCCGAGCCACAAGCTTTGATACAGCAAAGTTCGCTCTTTTCCTGCATGACCAGAAAAAGTCCTTCGCCAAGGAACCTTACGTGTTTGGGCATCTTTTGTTTATCGGCCAACTGAACAACATGTCCCTGGTTCTTTGTCTCGCCAAGAAATGGATCAATCTTCCATTCGTAGACCGATCCATCACCAGCTCCAGTGACGATAGTTTTTTTCTCCTCGCAGATATCCACGTTCCAAATTGGCGCTCCATTGTGGGCATGAATTTTGTGTATCAGCTTACCTGTTGGGGCCCAGATACAAATTTGAGAATCCTATAACCAATCATTTGTTACATTTTTAATTCTAAATGAGTATTGACTTGAAATATAAATAAATAAATGATACTGTTTTTTGCATTTACTTCTCCAATGCTGACAATTGATTTTTCACCAATAGCTAAGGTCCAGACACGAGCCGTGTGTCCAAACATGGTTGTCTGAAGGGAAATTTCAACAGATGACCAGTCAATATTGGATTCAATTGCAGGTACAAGTTCTCGCGTTCGACCTTTGACCTTCCAAAGTCTGACACTTCGGTCGTCCGATGTGGAACATATAAGATTCTTAGAGGCATCAAAATGAACTGAAAATATAACTCCCTGGAAAAATAACATCATTGTTATTCAGTATCATCAACTTTTAATGTTATTTATTTTATTTATACTCACATTGTGACCTTTTAATCTGTGCAAAATTTTTGCACCTTTGCAACTTGTTATTTTATCGCTCCAAATTAAAATTTCTTTAAAAACTGTTCCGCTGAATACGATGATTCCGTTTGTACTTTGATCTGAAATTTCTCCCGAATATCTAAAAATTAATTCAAAGTGAAAGAAAATAATCACAAGTTCATAAACCTGAGAGAAAATTCAATGCATTTAAATCTTTTGGAAATGATTAAACATTTTTTAAGGATACAAAAGACACTTTTCCTCGCACCAAACATCGTGTTCTTGCTCCTCTTTGATGTCATATGTACACAAAAAATTGTGTGCAAAGAGAATAGTTAGGAATAATTTGTCACTGAGCTCAAACAATCGGGCCTTAATTATCCAATCTTTGAAGTGAAAAACCTGAGGTCCTAGTGTTATTTTAATGTCACAATCTGCATTTTTTCTACGATTCAAAAAAAATATATATATATTCATATCAAAAATGTATTCATATCAATAACACTTTCACTTTGATATTTTTGCACACTTGAATATTAATACTTATTATCAGTTGTTTGATATATTCGAATGTTATTTTACATTTGCGTATATTTTTATTAGACTATACCTACTTCACATTTTCTAAAAATTCGTATTCAAAATATTGTACACTTTGCCCTCCAAAAAGAAGAACTTTGTGTCCAAATTTTTCAATCCCGTAAATTTTATCCGAGTATGGAAAAAAAGGGTCAAATTTGTCAATGACCTTTGAATTTTTTCGTCGCACAATAAACAAGGTACAACCAATCCCTAAAAAAAAAAAAGAAATTTAAATCATAATTTCAAAGAAAATAATAAAGATATGATGAAGCTTTTGAATCAATATTGTTTATTTATACAAAAACTGACCTAAAAATAGCAAATCACAGTCATATTTGACCGAGCAAACTTCATTTTTCAAGTTTTGTCTTTTCATTTTTGTAAAATGTTTAAACTACCATTTTGAGGTTAAGATTGTAGCGTCGTGATCCAACATGTATGGTGTGCGCAGGTAAAGGATCATTCACATGCAGCGTGTTTCAGTCGCGTTAACGTTCAAGTATTATAGCATAGGCGAATACGTCGACGCGAGGTAAAACAATGAAAAGATGCTGCTTGTGAATAATCCCTATATCAAGAAAGCTTTGAAAAAATGATGTATGATCATGTGACAAAAGATTGAAAAAATAATACTTTTTGCATCTAGTTCAAAATTACTCCCTATAAAAATTGGTTTTTATCATGATTTATCAATAGCTCAATTCACCCAATACCATTTTATTAATTTTTTTTTTTTTTTTATTTTATCTTGCATATAATTTCTAAAGATGAAGAAAATTCGCATTCAAAAGAGGAAAACAGCATATATGATTGAATGCGCATGCGTTCGATGAGTTTCATTCTTTCGTTCTCTTTCTTGTGTCACCTCTTGTATGTGTGTGTATATATATTTAGGTGTCCCCAGGGCTGGACACTAAACAGAAAATAGAATAAGTGAAAATAAAGTCTGGTTTATATCAAAACAATTAAATATTAAATAATTTGTATTTAAAATGCAAAGGAAAGTTTAGACAAGTGGCAAACAAGTGAAACAAGGAAACAAACAAACAATGTATTTTGTTGTGAACTGCGAAGAATTGAGTAAAAAAACAGTAGAGGAAAATGGTGTAGCTAAATTGAATGAATATACGTGGGATAAAAGAATAGGAATAAAAAAAAAAAAAAAAAAAAAGTAAATGATCAGTAATAGGGAGAAAGCAATGGAGCGGTGATTTGTAGTTACGGTCCTGTTCACAGAGCCTCGACGGTGGCGCGGCATATTGCAACAGTTAAAATGTCGTTTGTGGCAGTACGGATGATGTCAAATCTTGCGCTTATATAAAAAATTTTGCGGGCTTTGAAAAATTAGTGGATGTTACAAGTGATAAGATAAAACGCGAGCGCGATGTCATTGAGCATCGGTGTGAATCTCCGGGTAACCGGTCATTGCAATCAAGGTGGCCGTCGATACATGGAGGATATGTTTCGGGTTGCGTACCAGCGCTCCTCCGACGGCAAAGATCTTGAGTGTGCTTTCTTCGGTATCTTCGACGGTCACGGTGGTGATGAGGCCGCAATATTTGCCAAGGAACACCTCATGGATATCATTATTAAACAGAAGAACTTCTGGAGTGACAAGGACGAGGACGTCCTTCGCGCCATCCGCGACGGATACGTCAATACGCACTACGCAATGTGGCGCGAGCTCGGTTGGTCTTTATTCTATTCAAATCTCTTTCCGCTTCCACATTTTTATCATTTTCATAACTCACAATATCACTAAACGAGCTTGTTTTGTAAACAAAAGGCGTTGCCGCTTGATGTGATTTTAAGGTTAGATTCCATAACGGTTCCCAAACGAACAAGTCCTGGCCTGTATTTTCTGCAGTTTTTATTTTTTATGAATATATCAATCAAGGTCGCCGCACGTTAACCTTTTTTTCAAATTTTTCGATTTATTTAAAAAAAATTGTTTTGGGATATCTACTACTACTATTATTATTATTATTATTATTCATGTTTTTTAAAATAATTTTTATTTCTTCCATTTATTGTTCATATTTAATTTTGTTTATTCTACTTGTTGTGATTCATATATAACACTACAAGACAGATAACTTTTTGAACGTTTGCAGGTTAGATAGGTTCGTTCAATTTGACATTTGCATTGTTTTCAAAATAAGATTCGTTGATGTAAACTAAGTTGACAAAACAATTTACTCTTAGCATATTAAAGATAACTTATATATATATATATATACATAAGCAAAGAAATGGTGTCAAAAGTCGTGTCAACTGATGTGGACTATTTTTTGTACAATTCTGAAAGATATTTTAGAAAGTTTGATTGTGAGAAACCCGCGCACTGCCTTACCCCCTTCTCGCCCACCCGCTGTCTCCCGCGCATTAATTTCACTTTTAAATCTACTAGGTTATGTAACAACAAGTTCTAACCTATGACTTGACGTAAACAAAAAAATTGTGATATTAAAATTTGTTCATCGCATTCTGTCTCTGGTTATGTCCATATACTCTGTTATCAAAGTGTAAAGCATTTGTTACACATAATGTTTTATTATTTAAAAACAAAAAGGGAATAAAAAAAGAATAAACTAATTGACATTTCAGATAAGTGGCCAAGGACAGCATCAGGTTTACCATCAACAGCTGGAACAACAGCGAGTGTAGCATTTATAAGGAAAGGAAAAATTTACATTGGTCACGTGGGTGATTCCGGGATAATCCTGGGCTATGAAGAAAAAGGTTGCGAACAGTGGCGTGCAAAACCTTTAACCCGTGATCACAAACCAGAAAGCGATCCTGAAATAACGAGGATCCAAGAATCAGGAGGCAAGGTAGTGAACAAATCTGGCGTTCCTAGGGTTGTCTGGAACAGGCCCAGGATTGGTCACAAGGGGCCTGTTCGTCGCTCCACTCTTATTGACGAAATACCTTTCTTGGCTGTGGCTAGATCATTAGGTAATTTTTATTTAAATATATAGTTACAAGGATGGAAGTTGCAAAAATGATTTTTCGCTTTTCAAGACTGTGAAAAAACTGTATTGTAATTTTGATTGTAGGTGATTTATGGAGTTACAATTCTGAACTGGATACGTTTGTAGTTTCGCCTGAACCGGATGTTAAGGTCGTTTCAATTGACACTTCCACGCACAGATGTTTAATATTTGGAACCGACGGTTTGTGGAACATGCTAAATCCTCAGGCTGCAGTCACTATAGTCCAAGCAGCCGAGAGACACAATGAAAAACATCTCATAGCTTCTCAGCAAACCGGCAATGGGGTACGATGCCAACTTCTGGCACATATTTCAATGATGCTGTAAATGTTTTGAGTATAAAAACAAAATTTCTCTAATATATAACAATTGTTCGTAGCAATCTGATACGGAAATGTGGATTAATCCATCCAAGAGTTTGGTAGATCGTGCGTTGTACAGATGGTCCGTGACTAGGCTCCGTGCAGACAACACAAGCGTTGTTACGCTAATGCTTGATCCACCCAGCCCGACTCGTGGAGAGGTACGATAAGAATCAAATTAAAATAATTTCTTTGTAATGATTACAATTGATTGTTTATTCGTTTCATCAGGCTATGATAAATCAAAAGAAAGATCTCCTGAGTGCGCCAAAACCAGTTTCGTCGATGTCAACGGCGATTCCAGAGAATACGTCGGACGTAGAAAACAGCGATATCTCAGAGGACCTGTCAACGCGTTTGACGTCTCCGATCCGCGAGTTAGATTTTTCCATAGTCAAGGAACCCGACTCATCGGTCGCACCAGAGACCGACGAGAGCTTGTCTACGACCACAACGCCATCTAGCATAGATGGTAACGCTGAATGCATACAAGTCGCAGAAGTGTCATCGAGCGGGGACAAAACCAGCGATCCGACGGAACCGTCCGAGCCTGAGCGTGTGCTTGAGTCCAAGTCCGAGCCCGAGATCGAGCTCACCGAGACTGTTGAAAGCTCCTCGGAAATTGGGATGGATGAGTCGGCGGCAGCAGTTGTCTCTACAGAGCTAGGTGACGAAACACCAGAAAAGACCATCAGTCGGGACTCGTCAGTTTCCAGACGATTGCGTCGAACACCCGCGACGGAAGAGCCAAACGGCGTACTCAAAACCAAACGCAAGAGGGACAACATTGAAAAGAGGCTTTACGCCGTAAACAACGCCACAGTAACGAGACGAGCTAATCGGCTTATCACCAAATCACACAACAACTCGGCTCAGGAGGCGATACAACGGACCACCACCCTCAGAAGAGAAACAAGATCCCTTCCCAGTAAGACTGCCAAGCCAGAGAACCCGAAGAGCAACGAGGACAAACAGGAGAATCTCGTCAAGAGGAGAACGAGGTCTGAAGTACATTCGGAAGCTGCTGATGAAAACGATCCGACCAGACAAAAAATCAGCAACCAGTCCTGCAAGAGACTCAAGTGGTCTCCTCCTGATAATGGTGATTGTCATTTATTCCATAATCCTATTGACATTATACAGATTAATGTTCGATTAATCAATTATTCAACATTCACTACGATAATCATTGCATTCATAAGTTTACGCTACAAACATTGTTCTTATCATATGAAAAACAAAGTCATTCATTTTCTAGGTAATGAAGTCAACAACGCGAGCAAATCAAACTCGGAGCGAAAACTTCCGTCGCCATCACCGTTTCAAAGGCGAAACTTGGAGAAAAAGTAACCCCAACGAAGAGCGTTAGGCGTGCTTCGCTAAACGAATCAAACCGTCTTCTGAGACTGAACGTGAATCAGCAAAATCGCAGCAACGGTCAGCGCTCGAATCACCGAGTAGTCATGGGTACGAATTACGAGGTGCTCGTCAAGACAAACACCGAGGCTCAACGGTGGCTGCGTTCCGACACAATTGCTGCAGCGACATGTATCAGGACACTGCGCTCACGCAACGTCGACATCGCTGGTCACACGATCCCGGCACAAATGGCTCCACGCTACGATAATGTTAAGAGTCGCACCTCCCTGCCGGCCAAGCTACGTAACTCGACGATCACCACGCCACCTGCCAAAACGAGTTGTGCGACCTCGAGCGCAGCCTCGACTCCCAAGGGAAGTAAACAAGTGAATGCTCTGGCGCCATCTGCTGGTGTTTCGAGCGCGCCCATGATTAAACGCACGAGGTCTCGATTCAAACGTCTGGGAAAATGAGAGAATGGCGCCGCCCCCTTGACAATTGTGGTGCCATCTTGTAACGTGGCGCCATCCAGTCGCTAGTGCCACCTGTGAGACAGCATTTATGGCGCCATCTAGTTTTTATGATGACTATGATGATGATTCGTTTCTAGTACAAATGAAGAGTTTGTAATTTTTTTGTACGTTGTTTGAGCGAGTAATTCTTTTGATTTTTTTTTTGTCATGCTATAGCTCGACCTAGCTCTGTATGCGCAGATTCAACTAGATCTTTTCTAGTGCATTTCCTCGCAAAAGTATGCTTCAAGTTTGGCTCGATCAGAAACTTTTCACTTTATTTTCATTTTTCTTTTCTTATCAACGCAACGAATTGTGTTTAAGATTTTTAAAAATTCGCCAGATGGCGCTTTGTTGGGATGACACACAGCACCATCTGGCGACCTCATAAACGAAAAAAATGGTGCGCAAAAACAAACAATGTCAGATTGTTAGAATATTGTTTCGAGCAGAGCAGTGGATTAGTCTTGTTATTTAATGAGCGTTTGGAATAAATGAACGTGCCTACAGTTAACTGGAAATCAGCGCCGAGTTGTTTCAACGGCGGCTTTATCAATTTGTAAATAACAAGAAGCGTTTGATAATTGTTTAAGAATTGTGCGTGACGGGTACTTATGGTGTTCTCGAGTGAGCTCTGCTGATTAGGCTGCTTGATTTGTTCCGGTAGGAAGAGATAAAAAGAAAAAGTTATAAAGTAGAATCTTGTTAAACTTCCAAGAGGGTGAAACTCTTTTGATTAAAAAATTTGACGATGGTTTCACGCGATTGTTAAATGCAAACTTCCAAACTAATGATAAGTCATCGCAACACAGCAACATGATATAAAGATTAAGAAAAACAAAAAAGAAACAAAGGTAACAACAAAAATCTATTAAGTAAAATATAAAATGATTATAAATATGAATTATATTATATATAAGACGTCTCTTGTTGACATATGAGAGTGGAAGCGAACAAAGTGTGATGTCATTAATCTGTATTATA
>JAAMPD010001637.1:0-21878 GCA_025266255.1 Trissolcus basalis | reverse complement strand
AAGATGGACGACTTGGAAAAAGGTTTCAAACGTGAGACAGGATCGTACGCACTGAACTCAAACCGAGTCGGTTGTTTTTCTTCGTGTACCATAGAAAAAGATTTGAAAAAGTGCGACCCAAAGTCGTACAAGAATCGTCAAGATGACGATTCGAAATCTGCTTTCAACTCTACAGCTTTCATCAGCTTTCGACTCTACATGGAATACATACGCGTCGTACATGCGCTCTATTCATTTCAGAGGGCTACCCTAGAAACAGATAAAAACATAGCGCGCGCAAAAAACTTTGTCATTCGCAAACGAATTGTCTAGCGAAATGGATTACTGTGGAAAAAAGCCTGAAGCGCAGCGTGGGGTCGTACAGCCCCAACGAGGAATTGAGTGGGTGCTTCTCGTCATGCAAGAAAAATTCGGATGCACAAAAGTGTGAACCAAAGTCGTACATCAGTTACAAGGATGTTTCACTGTACGACCTGTGAAAAATGTAAACTGTAAAAAATGACCTGTGAGCGAGCGTAACACAAAAATTCTACAGGCGTTACCACACCTTTCAAAAGAACAACGCACAGCCATTCTACAGAGGGCAGACGCTAGCCTGATAAAAACCATTTGCGAGTGTGCTCTCAATACGCTTAACGGTTACGTACCTCTAGACAGTAGAGTCGAAAAAAAATTGCGCAGATACGGGAAGGACTTATGAAAACTGTCTAGTTGTGACGCTTCGTGAAGTCGCAAAAAAGAGTTTATCTGGAGGCTCTGGAAAAGAGAAAACGACACAGCGTTTAACACCATGGACCGAAACAAGTCGGATCGATGTCGGTCGGACGACGGAGAAATGAGCAACATTCTTGATCTATAAAACATTGAGGATTCCGAATAATGGAAAATGTTTCAACAGGCCCTCTTTCGTTTTTTGGGTGCAAATAACCAGGAACGTGGTTTTAAAACCGTGCAGGTGGAAGAGCAGCATACCTCCGTAGCGCAAGAAACACCGTCTGCAGTTTTCGAAGATGTCGTCTTGAGAACGGTCCCTGGGAAAAATCTAACGAAGGCCAAGTTGTTGCTACGCAGTTTGCAAAACTTGCTCAAGCAGACTTTTTCTTGGGATCAAAACGGCATCGTCACGATCAACGGAAAAGTCGTGCCCAATTCAAACAAAATCGATCTCGACAACGGGGCAATGCGTTCGAGAAAAACGTCCAACCCACCAGGGCGTCATCAGTTTGCAGTTATTCTTAGAGCCGTCAACATACCGCGCGAGTACGTCGGAATTGTGGAGTTTAGCGTCGCGCTTATAAAAAAACTCAAACTCACTTTACTTACGCTCTTCAAGCCAGGGTCTGACGTTTCAGGATCTTACGCGTCCCCGAGACCCGACACTAGCACCTTCGAAGGTTCGGAGAGCGAAGAGTATCAGCGCGAGAAAGGAAAACGGAAGTTGGCGGCGAGACAAGTCTGGTCGCGCATACGAAAATAACCGCAGCAATAAAAACAGCTCATGCGATCTCGTTCGCATCAGTACCGAAAAAGTAGCCTTCCAGAAAGGTCATCACTCAAAATAGTCTGAAGAGGTGTTTTACATGTCGAAGATTCTGACAGGCCGACGACCAATCGTGTACGAAATATCCGATCTGTACGATGAAATGGTCGACGGTATATTTTATGAGCAAAAGCTGAGCAGTGTCGGACTCAGAAAACCCGAGCGAGCACTCAGCGTGAACAAAATTGGACTCGCAAGGACGCGGTTGCAGCAAAAGAATCTTGGTGAACTGGAAAAACTTGCTCGACGATCTTGTCTCCTGAATACCTGAACGATGAAGTTTGATTTTTACATGACGATTCCGAGCAACGCTAGTATGGATTATTATCCTAAAAACGGTGCTTCGCATTTTATAACACGATTACTGCACGAATGGCGCCTCGTCGGTGAATGGGTCGTAGGTTTGAGCAAGATACAGTTTCCGCAGACATTTTCGCACATACCGAAAGAGGGTTCGAAAAATTACGTCGAAATGTGGACATTCAAGGGCGCCAAGAGCACCCCCCATTGAGAGCAGAAAACACACAGATTCCGAACGAGTTCGCGCGTTCATGTCGGGCGTGTACAAAGACCTGGCTTCGCTTCGGGATGAAATAAATAGCTCGTCGCTCGTTGCAGGGCACTTCCGTTTTGAACGCGACATCGGCGGTCACGTGAACGTGACGCAAGTGTGCGGATGCGTAGACACGGAACACCGATTCACACTGTCACCCATTTCGTGCGATATTCTGGGTTTCGAGAGGCGCGAAGATATCTTTTTACTGGGCAGCGACAAAACTCTGCAATCGGACCCGCCAGCGGTTCTGTCGCACGGTTTGCCTTTGATTATGTTTGTTTACACAGACCTTTACGACCTTTAAATACGTCTACGGTAGTACACGTTTAAGGTCGTTTCCGAATATGAAATACATCCCTCTATTAAAGACGAATTTCGAAACGATTGAAGTTATTATAAGGGATGAATCCGAAAAAACAATTTTATTCGATCGCAGAACGTTGACCGTGACACTACATTTCAAACGTGTGGACTGATGGACTATAACACCGATTAACACAGCTATGGCTGAATCAGGGTCTACGTAAGCGGGTCGCGCCAGCGTGAAAACAGAATCAGCTCATTTCTGGGTAGAGTTCTCCGCAGAGTCTTACCCCTGTTAAAATTAGAGGCGAAATTGGCTGGTCGCGAAGCCGCTAAGGCAGGACTCGGAGGTTTGTCGAATATGGCGACCTTGTCCCGCTCCCTCACAGAGTCTATACGAACGCGGCTGCGAGAATCTACAGCCAATCTGAAACGAGCAGCGGACAAGAAAATAGACAGAGTCATGACCGGTTCAGGGTATAGAAAACAGAAAGTCCCTCGCACGGCTCTTTCGCGCGTTACCCAGTTAAAACGAAAGACCGTTAGACGATGATCCACGAGAAAAGCGGCACCTTGCAAAAAGAAAAGTAAGACAGACCTTGAAAAGGCGTGCGAAGAGAACAAAGCGGTCGTTCGGAGACATTTTTAGCTAATGGCGTTCCTACACGCTCATTCATGCGCATGCTTAAAAGCCGAGCTTGACCTGTTCACGCTGCTGCCGATTCAGGCGGCGATCGAGAGTGGTTCATGGGTTCATTACAAACCCATAAGCTCCCTCACCGACAATGCCCCCCTGGAGTTTGTCGTCGTAGATAATTCCGATTTTTACATCGACATGGCGCATACTATGTTGTCTCTACGTGTAAAAATAGTACCTCGGAACAAAGACGTACCCATCGACGCAGGCGCCGGTCCTGTGAATAACCTGTTGCACTCGCTCTTCAACCAAGTGGACGTGTACCTTAACCAAAAACTCGTTTCGCCACCAAACAACGCCTACGCTTATCGGTCGTAAATTGAAATGCTACTCAATTACGGCTAAGACGCAAAAAAGTCACACCTACAGAAGGTTCTGTGTAATGTCGATACGGCTGGAAAAATGGACGTTGGCGGCAACGACAACGCAGGGCTGAAAGTGCGCAGAGCCCTCTCCGAAGGCGGAAAAACGGTCGACCTGTTGGGCCATATCCACTGCGATCTAATGAACGCGATACGTTCTGTCTGATCGATGCGGCCATCTCTGATTGTGCGAAAAGTAAAACTCAGCCCTAGCGTGTTACTGTTGCACTCTCGGTCCCGTAGGGGGATAATTGAACGTTAATAATACATATCTCAGGCTTAGCGACCCTGCGTACCCTGAGCTTGAAACAGGACGTGGGAATCTCGATTTATTCGCACTTGGCCGCCAAAATAATGAATATCGAACGTGTGTAATTAACCAATGTCGAAGCATGGAATGGCATGCAATTAAACTTAACAAACAACGACGACTTGGCGTCGCGGGCAAGGTAACGTGAAAGCTCCCTTCAAGCGAACTATGAGGACGAAGTGTAGTGAAAGTGGTACTCAGGAATGGTGGCGACTACTTAATGCTCTATTCTCCCTCAAACGTTGAGGGATGAATAAGTAGGATCGTAGCCTGAACTGGGACCACTGTCGCTCTCGAAAAGAATAGCTTTTGAATGGAACGAATGTTCCATTCGAATGTCTCTAAGCGAGACAGACTGTCGAACGTCTTCGAACGTATCTCTCGCTTAGCGCATATTGGCCGGTGCTGTTCTTCGGGTCATTATCCGGCCTTTTGCGTTGGGCACTTTTATGTCCCAACGGATTGTCGAACGTATCTCTCGCTTAGCGCATATTGGCCGGTGCTGTCCTTAAGGGTCGTTCAGAGTGACGATTTTCGGAGCGTATGATACGCTGCGCGCAAGCGCACGATAAGCACGCGCCCGCCGTAGCGTTAGCGCATCGGCAACGTATCCGGCGTATCCGCGTGACAGGTGGAATCGTTTGAAATGAACGAATTTGCTTATAAATCATTTTTTGAAATATTGTGAATGAAAACTAAAAAAAACTGTATAATGTTTTGCTTAAAAATAAAATGTTTTCAACGCAAGTATTTTCGATTTTATATTTATACATTCCACATGTTGATGACTATTTTGTATATTTAAATCATTGAACTTTATGATTGATGAATCTTTTATGATCTAAATGCATATATACTTGACTAAAGTCAAATTAAATTAATTCAATTAAAAAAAAGTTAAAGTAAAAATATACTCCATTCGAGTGAAATATACTTGATTTAAGTAAATTTTTTCAAGTATATTATGTGAGTTTCGTTTTTCAGTGTATATAGAAAACCATAAATTGAATCGACTGAAATGAAAATATTGTTCAAGTTCAATAAAGTTGGTTTCCTTTATGTTATTACATTGTACATTATTCATAATTACCAGAACTATAACCAACATATTTTAAATTATAAAACTAGAAATAATAATGTAAATATAAGTAACTTAACTTTTTAAGCCGAAATATTTCCTTTTTTCCCGTGGCAATTCCATTATTTTTCAATTAATGTTCTATAATAATTCAAATAAAAAATATTTTTCATTAATTCATTTGTTTATGTCAACTGTCACATTGCTCTGTTCGTCAAAGATAAGACAGGAGTAAACATTTAAAATACGAAAAAATTTCATAAATACGTGAAAATTGAAAAAACATGAATAATTCAGAGCAGAACGTGCCACGAAAATACAGAAAGGCAGCTGCAGTAATTGCAGAAATGGCTCATTTTCCGCATGTCCGCCAGGAATATCACCATTTTCATCGAAACAGGCTGGCGATGGAAATCACAGCCGAGAGAGTAGCTGCTAAATTAAGAATCCGTTTTTACGGTATTACTGGTAAAAAATTGTTTAAATCATTGTATTGTTAATTGATAAGTGTTACATGATAACACCTGATAATCTGTAACCTGATTATCTGTTTAAGGTGAAATGTAACTTGATTTTAGAGTCAGCGATGGTCGATAATGTCAACAGATGGCGCGCGACGCAGAACAGATGTCGAAAAATCGACAGAACAATTCTGCTGCGCCATCTGCCTACGCGGGGAATTTAAATTAAAAGAAATCATTTAATTGTTTGTTTACTTTATTTAATTTTCTAAAGTAAACAAATAATTAAATAATTTCATAATTAAGAAAAGAAATAGATAAAAAGCATCTAGTGCACTTCTTTTAAAAAGACCCTAGGTAAGATAACCAGTTCACTTCCTTGTAGAAGACCCTGGGGAATGAAAATTCACCCAGTTCACTTCCTGAGGAAGACCCTGGGTAAATAAAAAATAGCCCAGTCCACTTCCTTTCAGAAGACCCTGGGAATGAAAATTCACCCAGTTCACTTCTTCATGGAAGACCCTGGGTGAATGAATGTTTTTGAATTCGTGAAGTTGTGACGTTTTTAATGTACAACATAACAGAAATCTATAAGTCAAAAAAAATATTTCAGTTGAAATGAATCTTTTATGAAATAATGTAATTTATTAAAAATGGAAAATAATTTTTTATGCGAATATGAATCACCTGAAGATTTTGCTATACATAATACATCTTAGATCAGTGCCATACAAACTGTGGACAATGTTGACTTGTTGACTATAACGAGAACCTTTCATCAGGTTGATAGAATTTTCTTTATAAATTTTGTACAGAACAGATGTACTCGAATGTATTTAATCATTCCATTAGAACACACTACAAGTTGAACATTTGTCAAGAGTAGAATTTTTTTTTTTTGGTTTTTGTTAATTTGATAACGCTTCTGTATACAATTAGTATATATTGTATATGAAATATATTGTACAAATTAAAATTTCAACTCAATCTATTGCTACATTTTACAGCGTTCAGAAGAAATTTTTTTACAAATGACTGAAATCGCGCCGTCAGCTACTACTTACAGAGACAGGCAATAATTTTTTAGTCAATCTACCAGCATGCACTCATCTTGAACTGTTTTATCATTTGGTAACGTGTTTCTTCCGATAAGTGTCATTCACACATTCACAATTTCCGCGAGGTGGTCCACCGCGTGTGCGTTTGTCGTCTTTAATATGTCGCTTTGCGACGGCCAGGTCAGACTCCAGGTCGATACACGCACCGTTCGTACACACTGAGCAATGATGATGATCTTGCCGTCTACAGCTACTGTCCTACTTGATTATTGACTGCTCGCAGTGCAACGACGCAGGCGACTTTAACTTCGCGCTTGTCGCCTCTTCCTCGTCCACATCACTGTTTGTGAGCATGCTATTGTGACTCCGCGCTGCTTCGCCAGTACCAACGATGTGCCAAGTTTGGATGGATGGTCTTGTCATCGTCCTGTGAATTCTAGCTGGTGTGGTTTCTTCGTTTCCACCTGAAAAGTTTATTGTTCATGAAATATATTTTCTGTTTCGATCTTTGAAGTAAATCATCCTACTGGCGTTTATAATTGACTGTTGAACATTCAGTTTAAAATTGCAATAAGTCAAATTAAAATTCAACATATTCTCAATTGTTTACAACTTACAACCGTTCTCTTTTACGTTGGGTCTCGAAAGCGGAATTATGATGCTTTGTTTGTGATTATGCTGAAATGTTACTAAAATGAATAAAGACAAAAATATTTACGCTCTCGACCAGCGACCGCAACTGCAACTAACCTTGTCTTGTGCGGTTAACAACACTTTAGAGGTTAGTTCCATTTTTGGCACGCTGGTCTGACGCGTAAAACTTCATACATGCCTCGAGCGCCGGTGGCGCCCTCGGCTGCAATATATTATTTTCCTTTAGTTTGTAATCATCAGTATATTGAAAAATTTTTATAGCAGATTGAGAATGTGTAATCTTATTTGAAGATTAATTTTGACTTTGTTTAGTTATATTTTAACTCATTCTTGAGTTATGAATTTATGTGTTGAATATTTTGAAGACATATTTTACTTTATGTCTTGTAAGGTGTCACGATAGTTACGTTTCATGTTGTTGAACTATGTATTTCTATAAAAAAATTTGTAAATTCGTATAAACTGTTTTGAACGAAATAGTGATGATTGTACTTTTGAGTTTAATGATTTATACTTACCATACTTACCTTTACTGCTGCGATCATTACTTTGGTTGGAATTTCATTGCTTTGGCTGAAATAACGTACATTTATTAAAGTTCAAAAGTGGAAAAATTGACTACATAAAACTATTGTTTTATTGTACTAGCTCATTCTTTCCAAAAAATACTATTCGTGTTTATATAATTGGAAGCTGAGATGAAAAACTGATGATATCTATATAAACAAGCATAATTCAAGTGAATAATAGTCAATTTACTCTAACAAAACAACTTCTACACTGTACAACGAACAACAAAAAACTTTAGACTCTGGTTAGGCTGTGGCTATATCTCTGTTGATTTTTTAATCCAGCTTAAAAGTTTTAATGACTCTGGTACCAGCACACTTCTAAAGAAAACTCTGGCGCGACTCTCTCTTCATCTTTCAATTCAGCTCACAGTTTTTATGATTCTGGTACCAGCACACTTCTAAAGAAGACTCTGGTGCAAATCTCTCTTGATCTTTGAATCCAGCTCACAATTTTTTATGACTCTGGTACCAGCACACTTCTAAAGAAGACTCTGGCGCGACTCTCTCTTCATCTTTCAATTCAGCGCACAGTTTATTATGACTCTGGTACCAGCACACTTCTAAAGAAGACTCTGGTGCAAATCTCTCTTGATCTTTCAATTGAGCTCACAGTTTTTCCTGAATGTGATACCAGCACACTTCTATTGAAAATCGCATTGTTGATGATTGTAATCTTCATAATACAATAATAATATTGCGATGATTCAAAATAACTACTCTAGAGGAAAAGGTCTCAAACTTTCGTCAGTTATCATTCTAAGTAAATGTTGCCTGAGCAAATTCATGTTTTTTGAGTAACGTTCGTTAGAAGGTTCTCTTCCACAGGCCAGACTGGTAGCATAAGCAATTGCAAACACCCCACAACTAACACCATCATTTTGTATAGAAGCCATTCTTGGAAATATCACCTCATGACTTGTAACACCAAAACGAGTTCGTATATATTCGTCTTCATGTTTTTTGAACCTTTCATAACCAAGATTTGTTTGTATGCTGTCGTAAACGTACAGCGTATCACCATCAAAAAATAAGCATCTCCAATGAAATCCTTCTGAGGCACCTATAATTTGGATACTTGGTTGTCCATTAATCGGCGCAATAAGATCTCGGTATGCTGCAAATAGACAACTTTCAGTTTCGTAGAACGTCGTTTGTCTGATAATTTTAAGAATGCTGTCTATTACAGAATCGTTGATTGTTGAATGCAGAGGCAAAATAATTACTCTAGCAGCTTCTACACTAACGAAACGATTGTTAATGTAATTACGTCGTTCTTCTTCTGTTCCAAGCAACTCATATGCGTCATCATCATATCTTAACGCCTGTTCTTCATCCATAAGTACATTGCTTTCAACGTGTTGTACATCGTTTACCTGTAGATCGTCATCCATGAGACGATCTACAGGTTCTTCAGCTCGTCTTTTTCGTGCATTTCTGTTTTCATTCCTAGTTGTACGAGCTTCCATAGCCTTGGTGATGTACTCTGGCTCTCGTATTGGGAGATGTCGGTTATGTCGACTGTCTATGATTTCCGGCAACATGCAATCCATGTAAAACTTAGTAAGCCGGGGTAACATTGTTTTCTCCCAAAAAACTTGATCTCTCTTCACTTGGATAAAGTAAATATCTTTTCGAGTCCATAGCGTAAATAAACAATACCTGCGATCTGTAATGTTCAGCTGACCCTGCACTTGGTAGAAGTAATAATGGTTTTCATTCATTTTAGCAGGATCATTTTTAGCGAAAATTCTAGAAACAGTACTAACAGATCGTATTGCTTCCACGATTGTTAAATTTTCTGCAGATTTTGGACATTTGATTTCAACCAAACCATCATTATCCACAAGGCCATCAGGTGACGCAGCTAAAAAGGGATGTTTACGGTCAATGAATAAACCGCACAGTTTTATTCGTTTTTTGATTTTAGCTTCTAATTCCATTCTTGCAACTTCTTCATTTTCTAATCCATATCTCATAGCTTCATTCATTCCATGAGATGGATATAAAATTTGTTTGACCAGCGGTTTACATGAAGTACTTGCTTGTCTACGACACACAGCTCCAAAATTAGATGCTGTCAGCATATTTCGTCTAAGAGATTTCCATCTTTCACTTGTGCTTTGACCTCTTGTAGATCTTTCAATATCTTCCCAATCTTCAGCATTTTTGTTCAAATTGTCCATGTGATGATCTTTGACTATTTCGAATTCTGCTACATTCATATCAGGGTGCTGGGAATTAGGTCCATAAGACTCAGCACCACGTTCTGCTGGCCTTACACTTGACCTACCGTGTTCCGCTCTGTACATTCGTGTTCTTCGAACAGCTGCTTGTCTTTGTTTTTCAAGATTTTGAATGACAAGTGGTACTTTTTTATTTCGGATTTGGTAGGTTTCAGATAGTAAATTATGATCATTGTTCTGAACTACTGCACCAAACGTTCTTATATTAAATGACTCCCGAGCGCTCAAAAAATTCCGTTTCCCTGCAATTTGTTTACATAAAATGGAATTGAACAATTCAGCGAGATTGTTTGTAGCGTTTAGTAACAAACTTTCGGCATGAGCACTGAATGTTTTAATAACCTCATCGATTCTTGTATTGAAACCATGATTGATAACAGCTGGCATAAGATTTTCTTTACAAACTCTTTCTGATGTGCAATTCAGACTACGAGATTCGCACTTGCTGTGATCTCCAAGAATATGCTGTGGTATTATCAATATATCTTTTTGCAATTCAGCAGCTTTAGTGCTCGGAGATTCATTAGACAAGTTTCTCAATCTAGCGTGTTCTTGAATTTCATTACGAATGCTCCTAATTTTACCTTTGATTTTATTTCGTGTATCGACAAATCCAGGTTGTCTGTTTCCACGCGGTTGTGTAATTTCAGCAATTTTTGTTAAGTTTTTGACTAGGTTTCGATACAAATGATTACTGCATTGTACTTTTTTAACTACTATTTCATATTGCTGATACGGTCTGCAATCCAAAATTGCTTTGTACACACTGCTGTCATTGTCCGCAATGAGTGTTCTGTATATAAGGCCATGCATCTCAATACTATGTTTGAAACCTTCAGAAATTATATCGCTTTCCATTCTAGATGAACTAGCGTTGCGGTCATAATTCTTACAACATAAATGAGCTCGAAATTCGTCGATTCCTTTACGTTCATAAAAGGCACAAAAAGAACAATACTTGTTCCGAATGCCAACGAAAAGAACTTTGCCTGTCGCAGCTCCTACAATTACACCCACTCCAGAAAGAGCATCATACGAGTGACCGTATGATCTTTTACACCATTCACCGTCTGCAACAACAGTTATGAATGGTATTCCACAATGTACATCTCCTCGTTCAATAGCCAAACGACGTTCTTCTGTCGCTGCTTCATTCATACTTTTTACAGACGCTTCTGTAAAAATATCTAGAACATTTTCACGATACTTCCTGTATGTTATAGCAGACATACATGGTAAATTCATCGCTGCGAGAAATTCTTGTACTGTATTGTATCCTACACCGGATGTTATACTACCGATAACGACAGCAGTATGAATGTCATAATCTTGTTCATCGTCTGGTTCTGACCAAACACTGTCTTGGTAGTCACACCTTTTGCATTTGAAAAAGAACTGCTCCTTCATTCCTTTTCGAAATCTTTTTACAAATGTGATATCGCTCCACGAACAAGCTACACTACAGTGATAATCAAATTTACTATGTAATTGGTGTAGAAAGTATTGCATTTGTATAATGCTCCGAGAGTCCGTATGATTGTCCTTATCTTTATCCTGATGTAACTCAGTGTCTCGTTCACTTAATGGTACATTGCTTGCAGACTCGTCGTTGGTATTGATGGCATTGTTTTCATAATTAAAATCGCAGTCCAATACTTCTTCAATATTTTGCAAGTTAGTTTCATTTGTCTGTGTCTCTGGCTCATTACTTTGACTTGAATTATCATTCGCTCGATGTAGATCTTCGGAGGTAACATCATTTGGTACATCAAGCAAAGTGCCAGAATAGTTACTTACTACAACCCTACAGCACGAATCATTTTCAATCATTTCATTACTTACTTCACTGACAGCCGATGGTTGATTTTGAGCTCCTTCGCATTCATCGACTCCAACAGAATTTTGTCCCTGCAACTTAGTTCTTCTGGAAAAGGAAGTAAAATGTAAAAAAAACTAAACCAAAATAAAGAAACGATTACAAGCTGAACTGGAAAGAAAGTCTTGTCTTGTTGTTTATTTATTCATTTTATATTCTAAAAAAACGAAATTGAAAAAAAATTGAAAAGAAAAAAAAAGAAGAAAACAATTGAAAAATAAATTGTATTGCGCAAAACAATAAACTAGAAAGAGAAAATATACAAACTAATACATAAACGAACAAATAATGTTAATACATAGAGAAGCAGCAATTGTAGAAACAAATAAAGACATTGACAAAAAAGAAAGAATCAAACAGAAAATTTAACAAATGATAAGTATTCGAAGGAAATTTGAAATAACAGCAAATGCAATGCAAATGCGCAACTCCAAGCTCATCTCGAACGGTTCCGAGTTACGGGTGTCTCTGGCATGCGTTACTGGCTTGGCAGCGTTTCACAGGACACGCAACTCTGTCTGTGAGACATCACGGAAGACATTTTACGACAACCTGTGTGCGCGAAGCAGAGGGCCTCTGCGGCATTTACGTCGTTGGACTCACATACAAGTGGTAACAGTACCGCAAACCAATCGGCGAAACACAAAATCTCCAACACGGCCGTAAAGAAGAATAACTCTGCGAGCAATGACAATGGCACTGCCTCTACCGTGGCAGTCTGCACCGTCAACTCCATCACACAGAGGCTAGTCAGTCTGAGCTTCGAGGGAGAACGTAACGAAGATGATAACCATAATCGGAACATCAGCCTGACGATTCACGACACCGCGTTATCCAACAACACCGCGGTGCAGAGTATTACGAGTACCTACAAAGACAGTGCCGGCGCGAGCATCAAAGTCACGGCCAACTCGAACGGCAGCAACGTAAACAACTTGTCTGTGACTAATAACGCGACGACGATCGCAACAAAAATTGGAGCAACTCTATCATAGACGACAGTATGAGACTGATCGGCACCGCGTGATGTCCGTGATTCGACGAGAGCCCAGTCCTCGAGCCACTCATCTGCAAGAACCTTGTCCACGAGTGACTGACTGGACTAGTTTTTAGAAACGATTGTTTTGTAACCACGTGTGAGGACGGATATGTATACACTTGGGCCCAACCTGGCCACACGGTCGGACCCCTCACCATCACCGACACCCTGCATAGGCTGCACCATCATAGTTACCCGTACTCCAACATCAACTCCATTAGGTCCAACGAACTCTGATATATACTCTAACTATGGCTACGTGAAACGCGCACGTTCCGCCTTCTTACTTATGGAGGCAAAATCCGCGCACTCGCATCGCTGAACCCATTTGATCGAGCTATCTTTTGGTCAACTTTTAAATTAATCGACTTGTAATTGTTAATTGAAAAATAAAAACAACTTTCCATCCACAATTAAGCTCTACTTTGTTCAAACTGAGCGATGCAATTGTATTGGTTGGGCACACGGTTCTTAGCAAAATAATATTTATTTTTCTTTGCTTCAAATACTACGACTGTCAGATTTCTCATCTGTGATTTGAATTGTGCTCTTTCTTCTCGTTTCAAACCGAAAAATTAGTTTTATAATTGGTCTAAATGAAGTTTAGAAGTACACTTCTATTTATGGAATTGAAATATAAGTATGGAATTTATTCTTCTATATGAGAATTATAAAATTTTCTATTGCAAATTAAAAATTAATATCCTATTGCATCATACAGAACCTGCATTATAATTGGTCGTACTTTTAAAAGTCAATAATAATTTAATAACTGGTTGCGTACATTTTACTTTTTCATTTCATTTGTTTACTTTGACGAAAACATTACCTGAAATTGATGAAAAGGTTAATGAAAAAGAAGAATAATCTGAATATTCAAATTTATTTTTTTTTACAATTAATTAAAAAACAAAACCATTGACAAAATACCTGGCATATAATGCTTGCATTCGAGAAGATTTCTTTTTGTGGTAGGCACTTTTGGATTTGCATCCCATGTTCTGAAGGAAAACAATATATTTACTAATTATTCATCGAGAAGTTGTTTACTTTATTTGTTTATAATTATTTACAGTTTGTCTTACTTACGTTAATTTTGTTTATGTTGAATCTCAATCACGAAAACGTTTCTTTTCGATTCAGAGAAATGAATAACCGTCACGTTCTTGCACGTTCCCAAACAACAATGTAAACATCCGAAACAATGACTGCTTGGTTCAGTCAACAAGGCTTCAAAACTTTTCACTCAATTGTAAACACTCATTGTTGAATATTGTTCATAATTGTTTATCACAAAACAGATTGTTTTTAATAAACAATTACAATTTCGATTTGGACAACACATTTCTTAGAAAAGTATAAAAAACATCACCAATGTCAGGGTACCACATTATCGACAGACGCCCCTGACGCCGTTTAGAAGTTGCGTGCGATTTGTTTTGATGACATTCACATAACCAGTGAAAACGTGCGTCGAGCTGAGTCGCGATGGGACGTGAGTATTTTGCAATAATTATATTACAAATGTTTTATTGAAAATTAATATTGCTCAAAAATTGAGTAAATAAGCAAAATTCAAATTCATTTTTAATTACATTGTATAACCTACTATAATATGTTTATGTATATTGTTACATACATTAATAAATGCTTTTATTTACAATTTCTGACCATGATTTTGTGTGGTATTTTTATGCAATACTTGAACGTATACACAATATTTTCAATTTTTCAAAAGTGTCAAAAAATATTTAAATTTTTATTATCTTCTTTTTCTATAAATTGAAGAAAAAATATAATGTCATCTTTTTTTATTTCTTTTGATAACCAAAAAAAATTTTTACAAAATGTTTGTTATTTTTGTTTTATTTAAACTTATTATTTAAACTTGTTTTATAATTTATGAAAAAATTAAGATAATGAAAACTAGTTTCTTAATTTAAAAAAATGAACAAAAATATCATAAAAACTGTTTTTTGTTTATTAATGTATGAAAAAAAATATAAAGATATTTTCTTTTAATGACAAAATAACTGAATACTAATCTCAAATCTATATTTCAGGAGGAAAGAAACACGAAAACAAAAACAAAGGTCCTAAAGCAAATGAAAACATGAACAAGGAGAACGTATGTATACTACATTTCTGTAAAATATTCATGAAAATGTATTTAATGTTGTCACATTACATTTCAGTTTCCTAACAATGAAAAATATGCTCCCTTGTATCAAGTATATTTTACTCGAATGAAGTAGACAATATTGTCACATATATTAGAGAATGTATATATTCGATTAAAGTTAAATTCGATTCATTTAATTTGAAATGAGTTAAAACAAGTACAAATATACTTCATTCAAGTAAAATATACTTCATTCAATTAAATTTTGTCAATTATATAACACCTTGATATCAGTGATTTTATTTCAGTGTATGTTTTATCTTTAATTTGAAAATGACTTATGATGATCGATAAACAATACTTCATAATTAGTATATTTTATAAATAATTAATTTTATTAATTAAAGAAATCTAATATTGATTTTTCGTACAATCTTCAAACAAAATACATCCATAATAAATTAGATAAATATTTTTCAGGTTAAAATTCATTACACTCGACGATCGGCTGAGGTGAATATGACAGAACGTAATGATCAACAACAGGATGGAAATCCGGTGAATGAATTTGGAGAACAGAATCCAATGTTGCAGAATGCTCATGTTGCAGAGCAGCCTGCAATACTTTTGAAACAAAAACAGCAGTACGCTGTTGTGAACCAGTGCCACGTCTCGACGTCATTGCCACGTCCATCAGAACCAGGACAACAATTGCCAGCCAGTGATAAGCTGCACGCTACAGTTCCTTCTGCGTCACACTCAGGACAACAAACACCTGCCGATCTCGTCGGATTGCCACGTCCACTACAACCAGAACTACAACAACAACAACAATTGTCAGTCCATGATGAGCTCCGGGCTGCAGTCCCTTCGACGTCACACTCGGCACAACAAACACCGGCGAATCAAGTGCCACGTCTATTACAACCGGGACAACAACTGCAAGCTCATGGTTATGAGCAGCAACAGACAAATTTGTCTCATTTTCTACAGCAGCATGAGCCACAATTTCATCAAATTCCTTCAAATATTCATGAAAAAATGTTGGCTCTACAACAAGAAAATGAAATGTTAAAAACTAGTCTTCAACAACAAATGATGTCAGGTGAACGATACAAGCCGCGTAATTATTACCAGGTATGTATACCATACTTTTTCAAATTCCTTATAATTTTTTAGACAACTATTTTCATTTTTTTTTACAATTTTTTTTTACTTTGCAGGAGCAACGTAGGATTGAACGACGAAAAATAAAAAATCACAATGCAAGACTGAATAAAAATTCATATGGAACTCAGCAGTCAGCAGGACATTCGACACAACCCGTCGCTCATACCAGAACATTCACTCCGCAAACGTTAGCGCTGCCGCCAATACAGTATGTTTCTTCTACATCAGCTCCAACAACATCATGGGGTACTCAGCAGTCTACGGGACTTCCCCTACAACCCGTCACTTATGCTGCCAACTTGGCTCCGCAAATGTTAGCGCCACCGTCTCTACACTATGTTTCACCTACATCAGGCCCAGTAAAATCAACTGGTACTCCGCAGTATGCAGGCTCTACCACACAACCTATCACTCATACGATAACATTAGCTCCACAAAACTTAGTGCCGCCGCCAGTCCAGTACGTTTCTGATACATCAGCCCCAGCATTATTATTTAATAATGCTTATCAAGTGTGGCCACAACATCAATATTATAAATAGACAACAACATGCACACGAATAGAACAACACCATAAAAATTTACACCTTAAAAATTAACTTTACTTTAATGTTTTTCTATCACGCATTTAAACATTCGGACATTTAAAAAATTGTCTAACGACTTTTATTTCAAACAGGACTTTGTGTTGAAAAATGTATGATTAAAATTTTGTTATTTCCGAATCAGCATATTCTATTGTATAATTTGATAAAAGTTTCAGTTTTCACTTAGTTTGTAATATTAAATCTACCTAAGTACTAATGAATGTTCTTGTTATAAAAGTTACGACTAAAAATGTGTCATCGATAATTGTGATTGTAATCTATCGTAAAAAATATTATATATAATAATAATAATTAGTAATGTATGATAAATATATGATTAATACATGATAGAAAAAATATATAATATTGCTACATCTTTATAATTTGAAAATTGTAAAACTTTGGTGACAAAATCTTGAAATAAATTTTTATTCCTTCTATTTTTCCATGAGCATTACTGCTTTTTTTTATTTAGATCATTATATAAAACATTAAAAGTCTATGAGAATAATAAACAATTGTAAATAGAAAATGTCTTTCAATTATACATTAAAAAAACATTATAATCATTTTTGTTTCCAGACATGTAAGTGATTAAATTAAGTACAAAAAAATTAAATGTCGAAATAAAAATAAATTTTTGATATAAATTGAAGGCAAAGTAGTTCTAAAACGATATTTCTTTTCTATCTATTTTGAAAAAACAATTTCTTTCTCAAACAAACAAATAAGTATCGCACATGATTACCAATTTCAGTTGGAAAATAAGTCATGTGCCCTCTATGTCACAATCTGCGTATTATCTGTATTACCTACGATTCACCAAAATGGCGACTTCTGACGGTTTATTGTTGACATCTTTTTTCGTCCAATTTTTTGGAATACCTGGGCATTTGTTTTGTATTTCAATCAAGTTGAAATGTTTGTGAGTGTTCGTTTCACTTCCTCCAAAGCCAGTTTTGTGATATTTTCATGTGTACAAATTCATTGACAGTGATTTGTGAAAGAGTTTTTCCCTACCATATTTCAACATTATTAAATAACAATTTGTAGCTTGATTTGAACAAATCAAGCTTTAGGAGGAACTTTGTTCATCTTTTCTATAAATACTTGTAAAATCTGAGTGACTTTAGTGTTGTAGTTCAATAGATTTTTTGGACGAAAATTTTCAGGCGATTCAATTCGCTATCATTTCGCCTTAACTTCAATTATGATTTCAAATTAGGTGAGTTTATTTTGGACACGTACTCTAGTACTTGAGCCATTGCTGATTTTCCAGTTACTCTTTGAAGTTTATTTACGTTATACAACATTTCGTAAGCTTTATGTTCAGAACGTGAATTAAGCACACCATTGAGTATTTCAATTGTTGATTTTGAGCCTCGTGAGCGATGAACAAATTGAATGTTGTCGAAAATTGTGCTCTCTGCTTATAATTTATTCTCAACAAAATATTAATGTCGATGTAAATAGTATCAGAGAGGATTTTATAACACTCTGATGATTACAAGATGCCAGGGTTGTTGTGTACGACCTACCGGCGGATGAAAATGGGTATTCAAGTCGGACCCCAATGAGAGAAAAGTGAACTTCGAATATTCACAACGATGTGAATATCAAAGGTGAAGATTTTTCTAGACGTGTAATATATGTGAGGAGCCATTGCGCCATATCACAGCTCCGCCGGCACAGTCAAATATTTTAATGCCAGACCGAAACGAGCCCGGAAACAGGATGCACGACGCTCTTGAAAATCCTCCAGATATTGGATACCGGGCAGTCAACTGCGTCTGCAGCACTAGCAAGATTTATTTATTGAAGAACCGAGAAAACATTTTAAATCCATTTTCCATTCGACTGCTATATTGTCCTATGATTTATGAATTGCAAATATTGTTGTGTTGAAGATTTTGTTTTGTTTTCACGTTTTTGCCATTCAAACCTTTCACGGGTTTTACTATTCATAAGACGATACCTCGTGCGCAATTTTTATCGCGGTAATAAACAAACTTTTACATTATACTATACTCAAAAATGACAAACTTGATGCATTCAAATATCAAGTGTCACTATTTCAACACATGTCAGGCTCTTGAGAAATTCAAATTATCAAATCTTCATGTTAATATTTAACAGTTTCAGTATATTCACACACTTTATTTTCAGAATAAATTTCATGTCTCATTTGAAAACTAAATTATTTTGAGTCAAGAAAGATTTTTTCTCAAATTTATAAATACAAATGAACTGCCACGAAATTGAAATTATAAAAAATTGTTGAGAAATAAAATTTAAAAACTTCAACTGATTAATATTGTTTAGAAATTCTAATCCAAATAGTATTTGTAATATTTAATTTAATACCGATTCAGTTTTAAAAATTATATAAATGCGATAACAATATTTTATCATTCTTGAGATGACACTTTTATTAACCTGTACTGTCAGAGTTGTAATTTTGTATTGAATTGATATTTTTCCCCGTGTAGAAACATCGTTTCATAAAAAACATGAAACCAAAATTTTACATTAAAATATATTTTCAAATATATTTAAAGAAATATTTATTTTATAAAAAAATAACCTTATATATTTCATATGTACATCATTTCCGAAATGTGTACACTTTCAAATATATAAAGCGGCAAGATCTTATATAAATTAAATATATTTTTCATATACTATATATATTTAAAATATAGAAAAAAAAACATTTTACATATTTTTTAAAACATTGTTTTGACGGTCGGGAATTTAAAGATTAAATTTTGATATATTAAAAAATATAACCTTATATATTTATACATCATTTATATTTCAAATACATATAAAGCGGCAAGATTTTATATAAATTAAAAATATTTTTTATATAATATATATATTTAACACTAGAACGCCCGGACGTATTTTGCCAAAAAATTAAAACCTAGTTTTTAATATAAGATGATAAAAATAATTCATTAAAAAGTTAATAGGCGATATTTCTGGTCATTTAACTCAATAAAAATTGACTTAAAATGTGTGATTAACATAATACAAATTTATAAACAGAAAATTAACTTTTAGGTACTGATACAAAAAGTGCCATCGGGCGTTCTAGTGTTAACGTATAGAAAAAAATATTTTTTACATATATTTTGAAATATAATTTTTTCCGTCTGGAATTTCAAGTTTCCATTTCATTATATAAAAAAATATAACTTTATATATTTCATGCGTACATCATTTATATTTCACACATATAAAGCAGTAAGAACTTATATAAATTTAGATATATTTTTTATATAATATATAACCCTAGTAAAAAAGATAATATATTGTCCATATATGATCAATAGATTGACAATATATTATTTTCAGCAAATCATATATTGTTCATATATTAACAATATATTGATAATAGATTGTCAATATATTGACAATATATGAACAATATATTGACCATATATTTCGCATATTTTTCATATATGGACTATGTATTGTCAATATATTGATAATATATTGATAATATATTGCTAATATATATGTTTTATGTATGGACAATATATGATCCTTTTTACTAGGGCAATTTAACATGGAAAATATTTGACATATTTTTTACATATTTTTTGGAATATATTTTTGCCCGTTTGTGATTTCAAGATTGAATTTAGGATAAAAATGTAGATTTGAAACAATGTTTGGTGCGCCTACAAGAATATTAGAACATCGAGCATTGGTGATGGCAGGTATTAAAACATTTATCAGAGAGTCGAAATAAGTATACAAGTGGAGGTCGAGGGAATATACCCATTATTGTTGAGCTGTATGCATGGCTTCGAGCCAACTAGTTACGAGGCTGAAGTCCAAGCGCGTCTACAGCCATGTATACTTAGTATCCCGGCTCTACCAACAACCTGACACGCCGCGAGAGTTGGCTAGACAAATTTTTTTCAACCACGGCCAAACGACATTTTCGTACCGTAACTTTACAAATCTTACGTAACACCAATATTGAACTTGCACTGCAATTTGTCTGCGACTCATTGTTCCACGGATTCACACAGTTGATCAAAAGTCACCCGCCGCCTTATACATTATTTATGTATCCGCGCGAAAAACTTATTTCCTTCGTTCCTCGAATTCCAATTTAACTTCGTAAACACCGAATCGTGAAATTTAACGATTTTTATTTTGCACAGTATTGTTCACAATTTACAACCCCCACCCTCCCTCCACTTTCTCCGCTAATTCTCACAACTTTCGATTTGCCGTGCAAAATGCACGGATTGATTTATTTTTAATGCCTCAAAGAGAAATCGATTTATTTTACAAATCGAAAAATATAATGACAAATGTTTTCCGGACTTAATTTACAACTAGAGCCCTCTGTCTCTCTTTTCTCTGGGAAGCTGAAACTTATTTAATATCCACGTTGCCAGCCACTTTTCTTATCACTTTTTTCATTCTTCGAACGCTACACTCCCCTCAAATGGCAGCCGTGGACAAACAGAAGTTCCGCGCAAGATATGGATTTCCAACGGAGGGTCAAATATTCTTATTTCCACAGACTTCAGACGCTACTCGTTTTAACTCTCAATCGCAGACGTTGAGGAATTTCTTTTTTTCGCCTCCACCAGATAAATAAAAAAAAAGTTTGCAAAAAAAAAAAATGTCTTGAAATCACAAAGTTGACACAAATAAAATGTTTGCCCTTATAAATTGTCAATTTGGATGTGGTCGGGGAAGATAGAGAAAAAAAAGCATAATTACAATGGAGACGTGAACATTTTGATGCAAATTAAATAGCCATCTATCAAGTGTAACGGGAGGATATTTGTTTTTCTTTTTCCGCCAGTTCTTAGTCCAACTTTTTTGTAACTCGCTTACGTTCCTGACAAGACAGTGACATCGGTAACACTGCAGCGCCATAGCAACTCTTTTCCTTGTCACGAACCGATGCAAAAAGTCTTATCCGTCGTGACCCAGATTTTTTTATCTCAAACGTTTTTGTAGCAGTAATCGCTGCCGGGCCACTTTAACTCGAAAACTAATTACGACCGGGGCGTGAGACCTTTTTTCTGTTGGCAAATCGGCCAACTTAACCCTTTTCTTTTTATTTCAAAAAGTCCTCGCCCATTTTCTCGGAAACCAAACATTTAAAGAAAATTTCACTCCTAGCCTATTGATGTTTTTTTTCGTTCCTCTTTTTTGTTCACTCAACAAAAAAAAAAAAAATTTAGGAGTATATTTTATCCCATAATTTCAGTT
>JAAMPD010001636.1:0-21855 GCA_025266255.1 Trissolcus basalis | reverse complement strand
AACTAACTTTTGTTTTTTTTCTTTTATTTTTATTTTTTTTCTTTTCGTATAGTCCCTTTTTCTTTTTTTTTTTTTTGTTTCAGTCGAATTTTTAATTAAAAATGGCCACCAACAAGGGCCGAAAAAATTTGATTCAAAATTCTGATGAATAGGAACTTTTTTTCTTTCTAGTCACATTATGATTATAAATTTGACGATACAAATGTTGCCTAGAGAGAAGAACAGTTTAGCGAGTCGGGACGAAGTAAAACGACGTATAGTTAATACAAGCAGAGCGCCCGAGGGTCAGCCGACGAAATTCAAGAAGAAGACAAAAGAGACAAAATTGAACGCACAACTGTCCCTGAGAGGGAACGCGGATATGATAACACATATGAATGACAATGTCGAGCTTGGGACTTTTGACGATTTCAAAGTAAACCACGTTGGCTGCAAGTTCATAATGTGTGCATTCGCATGCAACTCGTGTACGTGGGCTCGTGTGTGTTTGTTTTTTCGCAATCAAATGCAATCGAAACAATATTCATGCTTTATTTTTCAATAGCGAAATATTTAGTTCGCTTACGGTTGTCGGGGATACAAAACGACCAATTCAAAGCTATTTTCAAATAAAAACAAAATTTATCGACAATAAAATGTGTTAGACGATAAAGAGATGGAGTTTCTCAGTTGCCCATAGATAAATATGCAATCTCCTATTGGCAATGGCGAAAAGGGGGAGCGCAGTCTATTGTACTCGACTTTTTAACCCTTAAAATCGTACGTCTATTTGTCAACCTAATACCGTGCGACCAAGGGTTCATATTACAGCGATATATATCCTAGTCATACGTATCTAATCGAGCCCTTTTCAATTTGTTACGGGACGAGAATAATGATGAATATATTCCATTCTGCTTATTAACATCAAAGCATTGTACTGCGATTAGAATGAACTCAATCGTAATTCATCAGTTTTCTTCTTTTACTTTTTGTCATCCGGACAATTTGAAACTTGATCAACTTTTAAGGGGTTGGTCTAGCGTGAATCAACGTGACAAAATTACGAACATTCATTTTTACGATGTGAAAAGTGTCGCTTAATCGATACAAAAATGTCAGGTATAAAAATGTAAAAGTCATGCTTTTTTCAATTTCGAACCAGTATCTATATAATCACTCAGGCTTCACAACAGGAATTTAAGTTTCAAAGATCACGTGAGTACAAAAATTTGTATGTATATAATAACAAATATTGATTAAATATTTATTATATTATGTAAGGAAATTCAGAATTAAGTATACAGCTCAACTATTTAGAAATACAATTTTTTGCTAGATGAATGGCGTACTCCTGGGACTATTTTTTTCGAATTCAGTGACCCTACATTAGTAGAAACAACATTGTGTCACCTAAAAAAATACTCGACAAACTTTGAAACATTTAATTTTTCGACTCAAGTGTCTTTCCAAAAAAAGCAAAAGAAAATTCATAAGTTTTTTATAAGCTATATAACAATGATTATTACATCGATTGTTTATAAGAATATACGTGTCATATCTATAAATAAGTTGTTTATCTTATAGAAATGTTGTTTTCCGTCACTTATTGATTGTAACAAGAAAACATGATTCAACGAAACTTAGTTATTTGTAAAATGGCAATAACAAATGATCCCAACGACACTTCAAAATATTAAAGTGTTTAAATTAAAAAATATTATAACCATTTTTGTCTGGTTATATATCTGTGGCAAAAAAGAAAAACCAGTTAAATGTACCAGGTAAACCCTATACACTAAATTGGTTCTTCCTTGTACCCTCACGGACGAATTTATATACAAAAATATAAAACTAATATAAAATATATATTAATTTTATATAATTTTATATAAATTTTTATATAAAATGTTTTTTTATATTTTTATTATATAAAATTTATATAAGCGAGTTTATATAATAAATATATTCTAAATTTTTATAAATAGATAATATAAAAAAATTATAAATGAGTTTATATTTGAAAATATATGCCAAACTTTTATATATTTATTATATAAAAATGTTATAAAATG
Organism: Trissolcus basalis; assembly: GCA_025266255.1. NCBI lineage: Eukaryota > Metazoa > Arthropoda > Insecta > Hymenoptera > Scelionidae > Trissolcus > Trissolcus basalis. The sequence goes on along the minus strand of JAAMPD010001636.1, from coordinate 19,801 downwards.
GAATATATTATTTAGTATATGATTAAAATATATAATTCCAGATAAACAAATATACAATTTTTTTATATTATGCTAGTTTAGACTTTATTTTAGCTCATAAGGTAATGAAACACTGATAAATTACTCCAAAATCTTTGAATATAATTACTAAAACAATTGATACTTGTTATTCCAAAGTGTACAATAATTCAAACAAGGCGCTCATTCTGAGTCAGATGCTTACATGCTACGTATCCGATATTTTGTACTTTTATAATAATGACCTTCTCGATTATTGAAGAACACCGGACAACTGCTAAATTTTCGTTTTTTTCTTTCAAAACTATCATATGATTCAACTTGACGTCTCTTACAAGTTGAACATTTGATTTCGAAAAGTAGTAACCTAATGCATAGCACTTTTCCGATTCTTCGTCTTTTATCAAAATAAAAATTTCAATTTCAAAAATATCATTTGAGTCTAACATAACAGTAAAACTATTTCTCTTTTGAACTTTTATGTATTCCTTTGAGTGGATTAACTCGTTTTTGATCTGTATTCGTAAATAATAGTTATACTGCGACTCGAAATTTAATTCAGCGTTTATTCGATAGAACGCCAAGTAGTGTTCTCGTGACAATTTTCTAACTATTGGATTGCCTATTAGTTGTACGTTATCAATCGATATCGATTTTTCTTGTAATTTTTTTTTAAACAACATTCTCTCGATAAATAATCGCTCTTGCGGTTTGAATTCGTTTAAACATAAATCATAAAGGTGATAAACAACTTTTTCAAGTCGAAAGTTATTGCACACTTGTAAAGCAACTGACTGTGAATTACTAACAAAGTTGATCACTTTTTGATAAAAATCTTCATATAGAAAAGCACTATGCGTCCAAAGAGGACCAGATTGACGAACGCTCTGTGCTAAATGGGTTAGAAGATGCGTGTTAAAAGTATTGTACTCATCGGTTTGATACAATTCAGGAATTTGTTTTACAAATCGGATTAAACAAAAATCAGCGTATTCGATTTCTGATTTCATGATTGAGTCTTTGAGTAATATTGAAATACCATCAACAAGAAGAGCCCAATGTTGAACGAATTTCATCGGGAGAACTTGTTTTAATATAGGTAAACTATAAAACAAAAGCCAAGTAACGAACTCATGGGCCTTCCAATGAGCGCGATCTGACATTTTTCGTCCGGTTCTTGTAACTTCTAGAGGGGGCTTGATTGCGAGTAGTAAATTATCAACGAGGATAATTTGTTTACTTATACCAAAATCTTTAAGCTGGTTTGCAGGATCAAACCATATATCAGCAAACTGACGACAAACCCCTAATCCGGTGTTATGCATCCAGTCGGGCGGTAGAGATGTTATGATATTAAAATTCTTTAATTTACATAAAATGGACTCTTTTTTGACGCCTTTCTCGTTCGATATAGCTTGTTCGCGAATTTCATCTGCGTTTCTTAACCCCTCTCCGTACGGATTGTCATCTGAATCAACTAAATAAATTCTCGCGTGTCCCCTTCCTTTCGATATAGAAACTCCCGGGTTTTTACATAGACCGCAACCATATTGCCCATTGTACTGCATGGTACCTCGCACATCGCATCTCGCAACGCTATCGCAAATGCCATTAAGTACCCTAACTTTTAAGTTTTTTTGACACCCTTGAAAATTATAATCAAACCCTTTGTCATATAATTTGTTACATTCGTCTACGAACGGGAGAAAATAGACTTCAACTTTTGGCTTTTTTTTTCCAAACCAAATGCCAGTTATTAAAATGTGATTTTTTCGTTGTTCGGGAGCTAATTCAGCGATCGTACACGTTATTGGATACAACGATATGCGTGAACTTTTGAACATGGGAACGCCGTCATAACCGAAATTTACGCCTATCGTGTCATCGGACTGATTTTTTTTGTATATGATACCATCATAAATATCCTCTATCGCTGATTTTACTTTTTTCTTACGCCGCTTTTGATAAAGTAATTTATCTCCGTAATTTGAAAATAACATTTCCAACTGAGCACTTAATGATAAATACAAAAAAAAATTACCAGAATCGAGATTTTCTTTTACACTAGAATCATTATTACATTCATCACAGTGAAATTCTAATCGCTCAGATTTTATCACTCCAACGTAACCATTGCACTTTGGACAAACGTGGTGTATAGACGTATACGACGCAAAAGTATCTCTAATTTTATTCGTCATATATTTAGACAAACAAAAGTCACTGTCAGGAGCTATTATACTGGCCCATTCCATTAAATCTCGAAACGCTTCAGAATTCAACCCATGTCTTATTCTCACAGAATTATTCAACACAAATTTTTTCAAAATATCAACGGAAAATCCTCGATAAGGTGACTGTGTATTCAAATTACTAGCTTCGTCATAGCGATTTTCACTCTCATTTATATGATCATAACTAGCATCAGAACTATCGATTTGCAAAGGGCTCGAATCGCCACTCGAATTTACGTGTTCTCTATCCTGAATATCGCAACATTGGTCTCGATCATCTGGTGGCTGAGAAAAACTGGACGTTGAACAACCTGCCTTTTCGACAAAACTTGGCCCTGAACCCGAATCAGCACAAACTTTTTCAGTGTAAGAATTCTCATCCGTCAAATTACCTGATTCCGAAGAATGTGATGGAATCTAAATCGACGGAAAAAATAAAATGTAACTGTACTAAATTTGAAAGTGAGTTGTTTTTTTAATTGATAGCATTGTACCTGATTCAAATTTGATTCGTTTTCTGAATAAGACCCTTTCTTTAAAATCGAGGAATTAGTCGGCGGTCTGTTGAAAAAATGTTACATAATTAATTACTATTCAAAAATTGTATTGCAAATTATCAAAATAGAGAAGCGAAAAAAACAAATTTATGAAAACGAATTTCAAAGAGTAAAAATTATTCGAGTACAAGTCGTAAAAAAGAGCAATAATGAAAATTATAAATTCGAAACAACAAATTAACTGAAATCGACTGGTTTAAATCCAAAAATAACTCATTGCAGTACATCAAATCATCTCCTTTCATTTGTTTTTGTTTCCAATATCTAGCTGTTCTCTCAGGTATCGCCTTGTCACTTCCGTGGAGTGAATATTGTTTTCGTTTGCGTGGATTCGAGTCCATTTTCACCGGGCTCCTAAAAATTTATTTTTCTTAATATATGAAACTTTTTATGTTCACTATTTGTAGTCATGCCAGTTGTGTATCTGCTTTTTTTTCAATTTTTATTTTATTATTTATTTAATTTTTTTATTTTCATTTATTTTTATTTTGCTAAATTTATGCATTTTTTTCACTCAAAACATGAAAAGTTTGTGATAAAATTAGTTTTGTATAATTAAAACATATCACAAATTAACGTTAATCATATACCTGTTAAAAAAGTGCTAACTTCTTAGAAAATAGTCGGTACGATCTTAATGTTCATTGAAATAGAGCGAGGCAAACACATTCTTCTCAGCTTCTTTGCACAAAATACTTTTCAGTGAGACTGCTTTCAGATTTGCAGCAAATGAAAAAATTACTTAGATGAAATACAAAATAATGAAATAATAAAATTAATTAATCATTTGTTCAAAGATGGGCACTGATTTTTCAACGAACTGTCGACTTAGAGACTAGTGTCGTTTGATGTGTAAGATGACACCTTATTGTTTTCATTAATGACGCAATGGCATCATGAAAGCCAACCAATGCCCTTGTAAGATTCAACCGCGCGCTTTTCCAAACGCTCAGACCCCTCTCCCCCTCCACCTAACTCCGCTAACTTATCATCTTGTTTACAAAATTGTGCTCGAGTATGATTGTTATTATTTCGTTTGCTTCACATTGATTGTCAGAGATTATTTATTATCAAGGCTGTAAATGATTTAATTAGAATTGCTGAAATCGGCATAAACTTTAGGCGTGACGTCAGAAGGGTACGCGCCCAGTGATACGCGCAATTTTCTGTCCGCTTGTAAACACTGTCCACCCTCCCCTCCCGCTTCCACTACGTAAACAGATTCGTGCGCGTACAACTCGTGGCTTTGTCTGTTCTTATTATTTCTTAAGTAGTTATATTATAGAGTCATAAGTTTTGATGTTATTAATAATTTGTGAAAAGTGATCGGAGGTTCCGAGACGTATAATTGTTGTCATCAGAGTGTTGGCAGTTTTACACTGACGAAAGTGCATCGACTGTTAGAGGTTATAAAAAATCATTCCAAATAAGGCTTCTTTGAGAAGGAACATTGTTGAAAATCGTAAGTTTTTATTAGTAAATTGTTCAAACAATGTTTTGTTTCATTTATTATGTAAGATTAGGAAGTTTAACCTAAATTTATATGCAAAGTTATTAATAAGCATTCCTTCAAATATTTTATTTTGTCGTTTTTTTATTTAGCCTAAATAAACTGTTTTACAGTAGCCATTTTGTTTCTCAAATGTTGTTTGATAATTTTTTTAGTACCTTTCTTAATAAGTTCTTAAATTTGTATGTGTAATTTTAGCAAGAATATGAGGAGAACAGCTAAGCAAAACGGGAAAAATCCTGCCACTGAAAAAAAGCTTTATGCTTTAGTGAAGTGGGTCGGCGGAATTGACGATGGGAAGTTCTCACCGGACATCCCGGTAGAATACATTAAACATTTCGATTACGAAGAGTTTACTAAATGTATTCAAGGGATTTATGATGAAGATGATATCAGTTATGTGGTGGAGTGGAGGGATACCAAGCAAAAGCCCAAAGGTGGCTGGAAAAACTACGACTGCCTTGTCCTTCAAGTGTCACGTGAGTTAACCTCTTTATTTTTCAAAATATATGTATTTTTTAAAATTTTAATCTTACTGTAAAATCGCTTTTTTGTATTTTGAAAATTATTGAAATTAATTTATTTTTATATTTGGATGTTCATTTATTATAATCTAATTTGATTTATATAATTATTAATTTTAATTCATTGATTTTTGTCAAACATTGTTTACTTCTTTATTCATTTCTTTTCGTCTTATTTAATTTCATTGAGATTTTTATGTGTTTATAATTCTTGTATTAGATTCTATATTTTTTGTTTAGTCATTCCTTTGTTTGTTTGTTCTATTTATCTCATTTGATTTTATCAAAAATTTAATTTCAAATTTTTTCTGCAGCTAACGTGAAAGTTTTGGAACAAGCGTTGAAAATTATGGGAGGCCATCAATCGTTTTCAAAAAAAAGTGAAGAGAAGGACAATGCAGATTCAGTGCCGAAAAACATTATCAAAGAAAAAAAAGTCGACAGAATGATTACAAACGAATCAGATTCCTCATACTCATGTGATGAAAAAGAAGAGAGAGAAGTCGACATGGAACAATTTTCCAAATTCGTCTATTCTACAATGAAAACTTTAATAAATGGTGAGTTTTTGATAAAAATTGAAAAAAAAAAAATTAGATACACGATTGGCATGACTAATAATTTTTCCAGCTGATCGTCAACGTGAGATTCAAATACGAGAATTGTCTTCTAATGTTAGAACTCTCTCTCAACAACTGGACGTCATTCTCAGCATTCTGAACGGGGAAACTGATGCTGCTAGAAAAGTACAAAATGAAACGGCTGAATTGAAGGTATTTATATTATTATAGGACGAATAACGTTTTCAAATTGTTCACCAAATTGGTAATACACCTTACAAGCCTCCGCAATATGCTTTTTGAAAGCAAAATATCAATAAAGTAAATTATTTTGGGAAGTCAATTTTTGTTGTCCAAATTAAAAAATGCTAATTTTAATTATTCTTTTTATTTTTTGACAGTATGAAATTGGCAATAAAGGCAGCGGCTTTTTCGTGAGCAAGAACCAATGGACAGTGATAAACAGTAGAAGCACACCTTCTGCGTTAGCTACTGCTCTGACAGACGCACTTTTCGACAGAGAGGTAATCTTACGCAGTAACTTGAAAGGAGGCATGAGTAAAATCAAGACAAATGAAAAAGAAGACACGCAGAACGATCAGAAACTCATTGCACTTGACCCAAAAAAGGTGGACGCAATCAAAGGTATTTTCAGAAATTCCTTTTTTTTTTCAAAGTATAAATAATTTACCGCCTAAACTTAACAATATAAAGAATGAGTTTTTATTATTTTTTTAGACCATGTTAAGATTAAATTCCCGGAAGAGTTCAAACCTGCTCAAGTTGGCATTGCGATAAACAATTATTGTTCAAGACTTCGACGTGAGGCGAAAAAAAAATTGAAGGTAAAAATTCAAATGTGATTTGAATTTAAATTAACAAAAAATCAAGAATATATCTTCGAGAATATAACTCGTAAATTTTATTTTCAGAACGTGAATAAAGAAAACAGTCCAGCATCAACTGAAGATACTAACGATGGTTCCTATGACGTTTAAGTTTCGTTGCGTGGCATTAGAGTGGTTTACCATTTTATACTCATCTTATACTCATCTTAATATTAATAACCATTTTTAGTTGCACTTGATTTGCAGTTTCAAAATTTGATTTCATATAAAATATAAATCGCGAATAATTTAAGCAGTTATGTTGTCTTCCAATTCTTAAATGTAAGATAATTAAAATGTTCAATTACATATTAAATATAAAGCAAGTAAAAATATTTTTGTATTTATTATACATACAAATTCGTACGAGAACATGTATATTTATTTTGCAGTCGAAATATAATATAAATACATACGAAAAATATAAAAGTTATATATCTATAATATATTGAATTAATATATCGAAAGTATATATTAATTTTATATAAAAATATTTAAAAATTAATATAATTAAATTATATATAAATTTTATATAAGAATATATAAAAATTAATATAATTAAATTATATATAAATTTTATATAAAACCTTTATATATATATTATAAAAATTTTATATAAAATTTTTATATAAAAACGGCAATAATTCATGTAGACAGTTTATATAGAAATTTTATATATATTTTATAAAAAAAATTTTTTTTTTTATATTTTCGTATATATTTTCGTCCGTGAGGGATAGCCACAGATATTACCACAGAATTTATATTCCATTATACTTGTTAAAATGTGCAGAATGAGTGTACAATCAATTAACTGGTTAAAATTTTGGCCCCATGGATAAACAAATTATTTTATTACTTTATTTATTTTTAACTTTAATCTAATATTATTCTAATACTCATGATCAAAAATATTGAAAAAAATATTTTCTATAATTGAAATATATCCGTATGTATAAATTTTATAGAAAATTTATATTATATTTGTTAAGAAAATTAAAATAAAATTATATTTACAAGTATATATTTTTGTCCCTTAGAGAACACTTAAAGATATCTTTATTAAAAACAATAATATATTGTCCATATATCAATAATAGATTAACAATATATTATTCTAGAATACCGAAGCAAGTTGGTGTGGCGGTAACGCATTTAGCTTGTGTTCGGGACGTCGGGAGTTCGAAACCCCCTCGGCCAATCACTTGGAAAAAGTGTTTTAGTTTATTTGACGTCATGTAGTGTGTCCAATATATATGTATAAACTATGTCCTGACTAAAAAAAATTTATGTATAACGTCTAGGGCCTGGATTCCCTCTGGTACCAAAAAATGGTTAAACAGTTGTAAAAGTGATTTAGATTTATATTATTCCGGAAATAATATCATGATAATTCGAATTTGGTGTCATCGGATAGGTTTTTAAAATCTATTCGACACGTGTTTTTGCGTTTGCCCGATTTTATTTGAATTTTGTCAGATATTCGACCGTTTCCAGACTTTTGGGACATACTGTATATTGGCAATATATGATTTCTATATGGTTAATCTGTTGTTAATACATGAACAATACATTACCTTTTTTCTGAGGGTAAATTATCATATATTGATCATACACTGATTATGTATATGTATTGACCTATATTGACCTCACATTAATCTTACTCAATTTTAAATAATTTAAATGTAAATAACTCTTCCCACAATGAAGAATAATCATTTATTTTCCTAAAATCTACTGTTTCTCAAGTTTTCAGTAGTTAATGAATCGCAAACTTGCACTAAGATATCTTTTAAGGTCACTAAAAGGGGTGTAACCTTTAAAGGGTTAAAGCCGAATTTCTACGACCGGAGATTAAGCTTCCGGAATAGCATCCTTCGCCCCCAGGTTGTTTATTCGAAAAATTGACATAATTATTTCTATCAACTTGGGGAATAAGAACTGAACTTGAAGGATTTAAGAACTGACCTGACGACATGAATCGTCTGAAGAAAAAGTTTTCAACATTTTCTCCGTGAGCATGCATGCGTGAAGGCGCCAAGACAAGTGCTTTCGTCTTTTCGGTCGCTGCACGTACGCGCACATCCTACACGTTGCACCGTTTAAAGAATTCACCGTCTTTAAGTGTCGTTTCCTCACGTACTCTGTAACATGAATCTTTCTGCTCCCGGACACACAAAACATTTGTGGACCTTCGCAACGTCAGCACTTCCCGGCAGTGACAAAAGATCTTGTAACTCTGTTTGATGCTCTGATTTTTTATTCATCTTTCCTTTACACTGAATTTGACTGCAAACGAAGTTACGCGGCCCATCGATTCGTCGCTGATGATTTTTATAATTCATCGAACCACCCAAATTGAACAGACTTTTGTGTGTTTCAAAGTTCAATTAAATTGTAATTAGTGATACCAGGGTACACGAGACAACTCATGCATTATGTATCAAAATCGTAGATAATATAATATAAATTGATCAATAATTCCGAATCTCGTATCTTTCGATTACTCTACGTCTGCCATGTAAAAAAAAGTTTTTTATAGTAAATTTAACATAAGTCTGCATCGATATTGTCTAACTTTACGATAAACGATAACAAGATGCTTACTGTATTGGGGTTTTAATTAACTATATTTTAAATTTACAACGATTCGATGTTGATTTTTATAGAAAACTGTATATGAGATATATATCGTATTAAACAATATAGATTTTAATAAAATTAATTATCAATGAAATTATTCAAATTTTGTTCTTAAAAAAAATGGAAATATAAATCAACTCAATTAATTATTTGGTATTTGGCATCCCTACCCCCAACTCCAGGAGGTGGGGATGATATCTACATTGGAGTTTTGAATGAGATTCCTTATTTGTTTTTCCAGATTCAGATTCTACGTTACGAAGTACAAGAATTTATCTACACGGAGAACAAAGTTTGATAATTTTTATCAAACTGTTTTATAAGTAAGGGACAAAAAACATTTTGAAAAGAAATGATTAAAATTTTTGGTACAAATTAAAAAACTATTTTATAATAATGACCAAATATTTAATATAAATTATTCAGTTTTGTGGTATTTTCAAATAAACACTTTAATAATTTTTATCAAAAATGGATACTGTCCTCCAATTATAAAACTGTTTGATAAAAATTATACAAACTGTCAGGAAAATTCTCACAACTTTTTTCTCTGTGTACACTATTTTTCTAGATTCATAATAGACCCCCTCACGAACGAAAAAATAGTTTCAAAATATAGCTAAACTATATTTTGTCTATATAAACTATATTTTCAGCAATAAGGACTACCTGTAAAATATGGACTAAAATATATTTTGTATATATAAAATTTATAAAAAGCGGCAATAAGGACTATCCTTAGAACTATATTTTGTTGTTTATATTTTCGTCCGTGAGGGCCATCTCTCAATCGAGGTGTTTGTTTCAAATGAGTCCCGTCGCCTCTCACTATCAGGTTGATTGTTTGAAGTTAGTCAAGTTAGTTTTTCGATTAATCAGAACAAAAAATAATCTTATTCGTTACTTCTATGTGGGCAACAAATGAGTTTTTCCATATTTTTTTATACAATATTTTCTTATGTCAATGTTTTTTAAAACTTGGTTTGAGAATCGATTTCATTCGACCAACTTCACCTTAGTCTCTATTCCCCCATTGGTCCATTCATACCCGAGTCATGTTTGATTTGAATGTTACGAATTAAATAGTTAATATGTAACTTTTCAATTGATTAATGAAATAAATAAAAAGTAAACTAAGTAATATCAATATTTATCATGAAAAAAATTAACAAAGTTTAATTGAAAGTTAACAGTTCAAGAAAGTAATTGAGTTATTAAATTAAAAATAATTAATGACTTTTTTATCAATTAAAAGAAGAACCTGTTGAAAATGTGAAGGTACATTTTTTATACAATTGTTTTTTATTATCCAACTAAGGTAAACGTAGCTTAATACAGTTATAGTGTAACTATTTTGTGTTAAAAGTTTTTATTGGAATAGATTCTTATTTTGGATAATTATTAAATTATTTGAAATGCACAAAGATGATGTGTTATTTTTCCATTAATTTAAGTAAAATGTTTTGCATAGATCCAATTTAAAAATTTAAGAATATATTCAAAATACATTTCAAACAAACATAACACAAATAAGTAACCTATAACAAACATTTATAAACGTATCAGGTACGTTTACCTGATCACGATTTTTTAACAAACAGAAAAAAATGAAAGCTTTAAAATTGATTATCTGTTTTCTTTTTCTAATTGCAATAAAAATTACATTCTGAAATTTGAGCTGAAAATGTAAAGTTTCAAGTGATTAATAAAAAATGAAATTGTTTATCCTATTTCAAATATAATTCAAATTTGCTGATCAAAAATTACGTAATTCCCTGAATCGCACCAATATGCACAATTATTTTCCATTAATCTTCCTTTTCAGTTCATTTGGTTTAAGCAGATAAAAATAAATAATTATCATTCTGATTGTACGGAATTAAACGAAGACTTCTTTTGTTGCGATTTAACCGATACATAATTCACACTTGACAAAAATCCAGACGAAAAATAATTTAAGCAGAGATCGAAAAGTTTTCGATCAATTATTTACCAAACATCATTCACCGAACGCCAACGAATTTTAAATATTTTCATTCCCAGTTAATTACGTTTTAAATCTGTGGCTTTCGAAACAACGCCAGTTGAATACGTTTTTACATTTTTCAATTACAACGTTTCAGAAAATGAACAATTTTCGAATTCTGCATATTCATTCCACAAATGTATACACATGTATGATAATGTTATCCAAGTGAACGATATCAATATCAAAATGAAAACTTTTGGCAGAATATTCGAAACATGTTTTTTAATAAAGTGTACCAATAATTCTTACCTGACTATTACTGAAAGCCATGGAAATAATATAACACAATTAGTAGAAGGATATTTCGCTCATTTTGAATTTGCATCAAATTGGATGGAGAGTTCGATCGGCATGATTCTGTAATTATGGATACAATTGAATTTCCAAGTCGGCAGAGAATGGCACGGAACGATATAATAGATGCATCATAGATATACGACATAAATAATCATAAACGATCGAATGGTAAGTGTGGAAAGATGTTGATACGAATTTGTGGCAGGTGTAGTTTACAGGGAACATTTGAGGAAACGAGTACCGCAACATTTCCGTCTTGTGTAATACACGCAATGCTTAGTTGCATGTGTGGCGTGACCGCTGCCACTAGCGAGTTTACATTCGACGTTCGCGGATTTGGACCGTTGTTCTACGCTCATAACCGCAACAGATATGCTTTCCCCTTTATACCGTCAACACGTAATTGCACGCCGTGTACGTAAACCCCTTTGCATCAGAGAGATGTCGCTTGTCAACTCATGCTGCCAGCTATTGCGAGCTTTTAATTGGCTCATTTCAAAGCCACACCAAAACTTTCGGCTTTATGATAATACGTTTTCGAAGAATCGTCCGTCGTCTCGAAAAGGAGTCTACGAGAGGGTCTTTCAGATCGATTGCAAAATCGCACGGAAGATTTGCTAAGTCCTCTCTATCAACTTTCGACTCTGTATTGCCATTTACGAGTCCAACTCGTACTTCCGTTGCGCCCAAAGTTCTCCCAAACTATTATATAGTCCGATGCGAACCAACGCTGCAGCCATTCAAATTTTCCACCTTTCAAATTGCCGAAGAGATTTCAAGTGACACTGTCATTGACCAGCATATAGCACGCAATTTTCTGCGAATTTAAGGAGGTTGTCTTGTGAATCTCATAGAAATATCACCAACAAATATTTGAAGGCCCCGGTTTCAGAACCGACCAAGTCAGACGAAAATCACAGATTGCTCTTCACTGATGAAAATATAACCGCTTGAATAATATAGTTCAAAACTACCCCCACACGGACGAAAGTATATTTTGAAATATATTTTACGTATATTTTCCCTTGCAGACGAAAATATATACTGAAAATATGAAAAAACTATTTTTTTCTATATAAATGTTTCCGTCAATACGGAAACATATATGCTATATATTTTTTTTATAATATCATTATATAATTTATAAAATATAAAATAAAATATAGGTTTTATATAAAATCAATTTGTAAAAAAGTGGCGATATGGCGTATAAATTAAATAGTATATTGTTGTACGAGTGCGGAAAGTTAAGCTTTTTGGTACGAGGGCAACATACTATTTTTTATAATAAAGTGATAGGAATGTGACGTGTCTTTGTGCATCAGTTTCAGTGTGAAAGTGACTCTTTTCGGTACACAGTGCAGAAAGTGTTTATACATTTTTATTTATTAAATACATTTTAATTATGAAATATTACTTTGTAAAAATAAATATACAAGATTACTCCTACGAAAAGTGTCTTGTTTTAAAATATCGTAGAAAAGTATATCTTGTATCAAAATATCGTAGAAAATATCTTGTGTCAAAATATTGTAATAAACTCTCTCGTTTCAAAATATCGTTTACTACTTTGACTAGAAATTTCGAGTTGAACCAAAAAAAAATCAGAAAATATAGAACTATATAAATATATATTTTATAAATATATAAAACTACAATTTTAGTGAACATTACTAAATTTCCAGTTCTATACTCCGAAAAAAAAAAATACTCACCGATATCAATTATATAATTTACTCGAAAAAATTTACTTGAATCAATTATATTTTATTTGAATGAAGTATATTTTTACTTGTTTGAATTCAATTTAGCATTTTTTCAGTGTACTAACTATAAACATCACAACTACGAAAATACAGTTTAATCAACGATGTTAAATTTTCTTCGATCGATGGCGTGTCTCTACACGAAGAAAAAACATGTTATAGAAATTACTACAACATATTGTAATCCGTATAACATAACGTATTGTAAACGTATCTTGTAAATTACCCTTTAAACTAATTAAAATTTTTTTATAATTGCAGTAAAATGTAGAATATCATGTAGAAAAAATGACTCAAGATTTATATTGAAATAAAATATCAGAAGCTACACATACGTCTAGATTACAATAAGTTATAGATATTTTATTTATAATTTTTATAATTCATATAATGTGTTTTTTCTATGTGTACCTCCGAAGGACTATATGAAACTCTCAATCCTAAGACTACTAGAAACCTGAACCTTGAGGGTATTCCAAATGAATGCTGTGAAAATAAAATAAAATTATTCGTACTAGTTATTTCATTTCTCACAACATATATGAATTCTGGATAAAATTCATGAGTAAGGTTCTGAATAAATCCCAGTCACCTTCCACAGAAATGACAACTCAGTTGACGATATACATGACAAAAATATTAAAACAATTTCGTAGAATATGAAAAAATGTAAAAAAAATTAAATCGACATGATTTGTTGCAGCTTGCTTATATTGAGAGAGAGGTATTGAGAAACGGTATAGTGTGTACATGCGTCACAAACTACTCCGTCGAAGTTCTACCTTGAGGCAATGAATAAATGTTGCGGTGTATCAAAAACGAGTTTAGGTCTTGCGTCAATAATAAACATTGTGGCACTAAACAATCCACATCAAACGATTGAGCAACTCCGAAAGTCCCACCTATTTAGTTTAAAATTATTCATTATTTATACAGAACCAAAACTCGATTTTTATACACAAGCAACTTTATTCATCATCTTAAGTCTGGTGTAAATGATCGTTCTCGTTTTAATAATTACGTCTATACCACCCACTTATAATTTTCAAGTAACATTGAAGGTTCATTAGTTTCATCAATTCAATCGTCTACTTCTCGCAATTGCTAACAGGTCTCGACAGTTCTATTAATTTTACTCTGTTTTCTTTTTCTCACAACTGATCAATCAAAAATGTAACGAAAGGAAATGTACACCGTAATTAAAGAAAGTACAAACCCTTGTAAAACGTATGTAAATGAAATTACTATTCGCGTGATACAAACAAATAATCAATCAAACGTTTCAACTTTTTTTTTATCAAAAAATGACCTGTCTATTTTTATGATAAAAAATATTGAAAATTAGTTATTGTAGAGAGAAAAAAAGATCAAAATTCGTGACTCAATTATCAGAAGAGCAGAACCACATTTAGAAGCAGCTCAGTGACGATCAAGTATCCGTTACGTTACGCTCCAGAACTCCCGGGATGAACAACTTGGATGCCAACTTAATAAAAGTGGATTTCTTAATTAATCAACTGACAAAACATTTGAAAAACCTGACATCTCTCTTTGTCTAACCATGTTATTTTACAACTTCAACGTTATATTGTCGTGGTTTACTCGAAGGCAAATCTGATACTGATTATCTATTCGGAAATTGACTCTTAAACAGTTAGTTGACTCTAGAGATCGCTGCCGTCAATGCCAGAGCACAGATGTAATGATACCGTTTAACTAAGAGATAGTTTATTGGCACACACAAGAGAATTGATGTTACAAATTTTACTATATATTTCTACTAAACGAGGACGCGCACTGACTTGGATTAGACATTACCAAGTCAATTCATAATTGTTATTTCGTACATTTATGATACCTTGATTTATATGCAGCCATGCACGTAACGTAAATGGCTATATATAAGTTGACATATACACACATATAAATTTTACACATATGTAGTCACATTTATACAAAATATGCACGCAGTAAAAACACATAATATGAATAATAAAATTTATAAAGAAAATTACTATAACTTATTTCAATCTAGATGTATGTGAAGCTTTTGACAAATTTAAACATAAACTTTGAGTCATTTTTACTTCACGGAAAAAAGTAAATTATTATTACTTAATCACTTTTTGAGAATTGAAAATTTTAAGTTTCTTAAAGTTATCGTGACATAAATTTCAACGGTTAATCATTAAAATGTTTTTATTTTTATTCCATCAACACATTCAAATGACGAGAATATGAAAAATGATGTATCATATTATATCATTTTAAATATTCATATAAGTTTATATTTACTATACTTTAAGTCAAAAAGTAGTCGAATTATGTTTACTCAACGGCCGTGCCATAATCAAGAGTGAGCGTTGAGTATCGGATAGGCAAACTTCAAGTTCTAAACATTTGATGCTTGACGTATGTCAACATAACCTCAAGTTCTCAATTTTTAAAAGCGAATAAATAATAATTATTTACTCTTATTTTTGTGTACATTTTCACTACAAATGTGTTAAACAGTCGGCAGTAATTTTGTTTTCGTTCGTACATATACGACATCGATAGATTTTATAGGGTCAACCGGGGTAAGAGTGACACAAAAAAAACGTTATTTGACGTTATTTCATTCAAAGAATAATAATGATTTAAATGTTTTAACATCGTATTTATATTGTTCAAGATCTTATTCATACATTCTATAGGTATAAGTAATATTTTTTTATTATTGTTCTTATAGATAAAAGTGCATCTTCTTTTCCGTTTCACATTGCCCCATAGTCAGAGTAATGTGTGACAGCATACGGGGTAATTGTGATTTAATAAATATAATTGTTTTTGTCAATATTTTTTCTGGTTTATTTCAGTAAATGCAACATTCCTTTATCTAAATAATACCATAAACATGCGTATATAAGTTTGTTGAATGAAAAATTATGGAAAATATCATAATGTATTAAAAATTTTACAATATTAGTCACAAAAACTAAGCAAGGCTGAATGTATTCATTTTTGTGTAAGAATTTATCATAACTCTGAAATCCTGTTACATATAAACTTATATATGATATATTCATAAATATAGCCCATTACAAATACCATAGCGTCACAATTACCCCGTTTTCAACAAATGATATGGGATACCTGTGATTTTATTTTTTAAATAAAATATCACTTCGCAAATATTTTCAGAATAGTGGATCAAGTTTAACGGAATATAACTAAGTGAAATGAGCCATCAAAGTTATAAAAATATATGAATTTGTCATAAAAATCTAACTTTTAATTGAACGCTCAAAACTTTAAAAACCAAAGATTTGTGTCATGCCGGATACAAATTGGAAAAACGATAACAATTTATTTATAATTTCACTTCAAACTTTATCCGTATTGTGTGCAAGACGTGGGAGAGCAATATTCTCTTTTGATATTAGACATTTTTAGTATTTTGTTAATAATAATTAGCGTGTCACAAATTACCCCGAAGTCACAATTACCCCGGTTTACGCTACCTCATTTATGTCTCATATATGCAAAGGTATTTGCAGTTATTTATATGGCACTTCACAACATAAATATCTGCATGCAAGTCTGTAAATATATGAAATTTTCACCTGAGATTAGTTCGAAAAAAAATTTCCAGTAGCAGATTTCGAACTCTGGAACATGGCTGTATGAGATCTTCAACGAATTTCCTGAGACGTTGGTCCCAGTAGGGTTACTTTGAGTAGAGTAAACTTGCAATATTTGGAAACTATAGCAAAATTTGTAAAGTCATTCCACTCCTGTATAGCTTCCAAGTATCCCAATCAAAAATTTGTCCAGATTCCATCGAGTTCAAAAGTAAACAAAAAACCATTACAGCATTATAACCTCAAAATCTCTAAAATACTGCTATTACACTGAAACAGTGATGCTGTACTTCGGCAATGTTTTGATTTTTCAATAAAAACTGTCACTCTGTAATTAAAACTTTTTAATAATGAATATTCAATAATGAAAAATAAATCAATTTGTTCAGTGTGACACTCTAGTTGGAATTTGACCAAATTATCTGCTCCTGACAAATGCGGCTAGATATTGGATTATGAAATCGAATGAAAAATAACCTCGTGTTATAGACTCCAGTACCATTTGACATATAAAAAAGTATGAACAAAATCCGGATGATTCGTAAAAAAAGTGAATTTTCATTCCATAATAAATAGTTTTTTCCCATTTCAATCATAGTAGAACAATATGAACTTTTTTTGCTTACACTAAAATACGAATATGAATATTGACTATCTAAAAGGCCGTTACGTGGAGAAGAATGAAAACCAACAATTTCAAAGATTGTTGTGCACTCGGGCAGGTCGATTCGCGTTTAGATTTTTCTATAATTCGGTCCACCGCAAAAATTCGTTTTTATTATATTTCATCTATTGTTTTTTCCGCAGAACCCAGTATGTTTGTAACACAAAGGACAAACAAGTTAAGTGTGTATGTAAATCCAATACAAGTAACTCATTTTTCCTTTGTCCTCTATACTTAGAGTAACAATATTTCTTTTTATACTTTTCAAAAGTGAATTTCAATTTTTTGTAGTGATTAAGATCAATTTTGTTTACCCATTTACTTTAGAACAGATTAATTTTTCCAATTTTAATGTTATACTTACATAATGTAAAGATTGCTCAAGATAAAATCGCAAACAGTAGTAACAAATATAATTTACCTTAGCCGTTTTAATGATATATCATTAACTTAAGGCAGAACTTCTAAGGTATATAGTTTGTGAAGCGCCTACCACACTACACAATTTTGCATTTTTTTCCTCAACATAAGCAAGTTGTAACAAATCAAATCGATTCAACTTTTTTAACCATTATTTTACAATGCACACACTCTCTTTTAATTGTTGTTTTTTTTACCTTTCATCATTTGTTGTCAACTGCGTGACATTGCTACTTCGTAGAATTAAGCAATATGACCGACCACTACTTGAAATTGTTTTGAACAAAAGCCATTCTGGGAATTTTATTCAAACTCGAATTAAAATGTTAGTTATGAGTTGTTGTTTTATCAGTACGCGGTATTTCGTTTTAATATAACTATACATTCACACAAACACGAAAACAAAAATTTGATGTATATAAACTTCCATATTATTTTACATATATTTTTTACGTGTCACGCCTCAATAAATAACACAAAAAAAACTCATGTATGAAAAAGTACGAAAAACTTACGTCTTTGTTTACAACCGTTGTCTAGCGCCATCAAAACAAAACTGTCACAACCTTGATACATCAACAAGATGGTGCCCAATAACAAAAGACTACGGCAACGTTCAATTTCGAATCCGTTACTGTTTACATTCTGCGAATTATAACAATATTGTTATTGTTACGCTGATCGAATACGTGTTTTCGATTTTCGAATCCAGATGTCGTAATTGTCGGCATCCTTAGCTAAAACGGGTCATAATTGAGCTTGTTGGAACTATGTGATTGGTGGAGTGTGAGAATTTAGTTTATATGGTTGTTCATGTGCGAGCACGACTTAGCTCATTTAATTGTTCCTGTAATAACATCTAGTGTTGTGCCATCAGCTTTCCAGGGACCCCCCTTTGCGTCGCGTTACCTAAATATATTAGGTTAGTGCGTAAGGTTAGTTTTGTTTACAAAAACGAGTCGAGGTTTCTAGGTAATGTTACAATGGTTTTCATAAAACAATGTATACCAGCATATTCTATGAATCTAATCCACATCCCCTGCAGCGTTAAAGAAGCGTAAACAACATAACATGAATTATAATTTTTTGAGTTCTGTGAAAATTATGATATTATGAATTTCGCGGAAACAATTAGCATAAAGTCACAATTTTGCTTTTATATCATTTACGTTTGATTGAAACGATATTCATTTATTGTCATAACTTTATGATTTATATGAACGTAAATTATTCTCATTAATATTTGGATGGTTTACATTTGAAACTGGTGCAACGATCATATGTGAAAATAAACTTTTTTTTTTACCTAGGTAGAAGCACCTATTATCGGAGTATTAGCAGCAATCATCGACATATCTCTCACGGAGAAAAAATATATATCAACATATACAAAAAAATATATGTCAAAATATAGTAAATATATTTCCGGCAGAAAGTTATATATGTAATATATATTTTCGAAATTCATAACGGAAATTCTGTGGAACATGTATTTATTCTATATTTGAGAATATAATTAAAAATATATTTTTTATACATTTTAACACTATATATTACTAAAAATATACAGTTAAATATAAATCAAAATATATGTAAAATATATTTTCAGTTGCAAAAAGTTAAAAATTTTAAATGTATATGAGGGTAATATGTCAGAAAGAGACAAAAATAAAATATACACGGTATTTTTGCCGTCAATGTACATTTTTCCTGTAAATGGAATTTTCCATTCTACACGCCATTTCCCCCCCCCCCCCCCCCTTAGTAGTAAAATTTTTCATCGTGCTAACATAAACACAAAACACAAGTACAACCGGCTGAGATTGATATATTAACTCGTATACATTTTCCGAATCGGTTATGATTCTGAGAAAATTCAGTTCGGCGCGCTGCCATACGAAAGTGGTTTAATTTCTAACTATTTTAGCTCAAAACATTTCACACTAAGGTAAAGGGACCAGTCGTTGAACAAGTAAGGTTGCGCCAGAATTTAAATGATTGTATCGAGGAAATACTGTATTGAAATTTTTTAAATTTACATTTCACGTATTCCATTAAATATCCAAAAA